>SEYY01008323.1:0-23549 GCA_009176605.1 Armadillidium nasatum | reverse complement strand
GACCAAAGAGGAACACACATCATCGAACACTTGGAACATCTCAACATACTTAACAACAAAAACCTCCATACCAGAATCCCCCCGCAATCCAACCAATCCCCCACATCACCTGACATCACCTTTTGCTCCTCAAACATCCACCCCCTTCTACACTGGACCACCGAAACCGATCTAAATTCTGACCACATACCAATAATCATAAAATACCACATCAAAAACAAACCCACTCACAAATCTAAAACTACTTTTACCAACTACAAAAAAGCAGACTGGACCGGTTTCTCCAATTACATAGACGAAAACCTCACAACAAACGAAATTACAAACATATCCTCCCTCAAATCAGCTATTCAACATCTCACCCACACAATCCAGAAAGCAGCCAACATCTACATCCCTAAAGGCCACATTAAAAAATACAAACCAAACCTCTCCCCCGAAATCACTTCTCTCATAAAACAAAGGAACGCACTAAAACGCCAAAACAACCCCACACAACTCACCAAAACACAAATAGAAACACTAAACAATCAAATATCGACCCAAATAAAAACTCACACAACCAACAACTACCAAAACTTCCTCATCAAAAACTTGGACAACACAAACAGCAAAAGAGTCTGTTAAACAATCCACACAATCCACAACGCAAAAAACAACCCACTTCACACTCACGAAACTCCAACCAATCCCACTACACAAACCCCATTAACTCCCAAACAACACATCAACCTACTGGCCACACACTTCGCTAAGCAAAGTAGCTTACCTACCCACCCACAAAACAGGAAAATAATAAGAAAACTGAAAAAGCTACGCAACAACCAAAACAACTTAAACGCCATCACACCCACAATCACTCAAAACACCATTAAAACTATCAAAAACTCTCCAGCAACAGGACCAGACAACATATCAAATATTCACCTAAAACACCTATCCAACCACACAATCACATACATAACCTCCATCTTCAACAAATCCATCCAACTCAACTATATCCCCCCCCAATGGAAAAAAGCATTAATAATCCCTAAACTAAAACCGGGCAAAGACCCTTCAAACCCCTCCTCTACCGCCCAATCTCCTATTATCCACCATCTCAAAACTTCTTGAAAAACTAATCCTAAATTCTATCCTCCAATTCATCCCACAACAAAACTTCCAACACGGGCTCAAACCCAACCACTCCACCACCACACTGCACTTACCAACATCATCCAACCTATAATAAACGGACTAAACCATAAGCCTTATCACAAAACTATACTAATAGCAATTGACATAAACAAAGCCTTCGATACTGTCCCGAAACATAATCTTATCCATAAAATCCTCCAATCCAACATCCCAACAAACACTAAGAAATGGCTAACCAACTTCCTATCAGGAAGAACCGCCCAAATACAACAAAACGGCCATAAATCACGTACCATCAACATAAAGAACGGAGTTCCCCAAGGAGCCATACTCTCCCCCACTCTATTCAACCTGTACACAGCAGACCTCCCTCAACCCCAAACAACTTTCACCCGCATAATATCATACGCAGACGACATAACTATTACCACCACTCACAAAAACCTCACCACCGCAACATCTCTCACACAAGACTACATAACACAACTCCAAATCTTGGCTAGCAGAAAACAGGATGACGGCATCCCCAAACAAATCCTCCATAACCCTTATAACAACAGACAAACACATATCCAACACCCACCCACAAGTCCTACTAAACAACACCCCCATACCCCTCAACAAAACCCCAAAAATTCTCGGCCTAACATTTGACACTCACCTCACTTTCTCCAAGCACATTCAAAATACCACCTCAGCCGCAAACAGAAAACTCAACATCCTCAAAACAGTGGCCAACACAGACATAAACAACAACATACAAACCTCAATTGCAATCTACAAACAATTTATACGCCCCACCATTAACTACGCCTCCCCTGTCTGGCACCCTCTGCTCTCCGACAAAAACTTAACGACACTCCAAATAACGCAAAATAAAGCCCTTCGCACCATCACCGGCTGCACACGCACAACCCCTCAACAACACCTACATAACGAAACCAAGATACTACCTATAAGGAATCACCTCGAAATGATAGGCACCCAATTTTACGCAAAAACACGTCTACCCACACACCCATGTCACAATACTCTCCTCCAACCTACCCCACAGAGACTAACACAGCCTCCATCGTCCACCGGCGCCTTTTACAAACAGATCCTAAATCACATCCCCCCTCCTCCCCCCAATACCACAACAACCAAACATATACACACTCAACTAACACATTCATACTTGATCAACAGACCTCCAAACAACACACTAAACGAACCCCCCCCCCCGAAATAAACCCCGACTTCAACAACCTCCCAAGACACTTACAAACCTCACTTGCAAGATTGAGATGCGGGCACCACCCAAACCTACAACATTACAAACACAAATTCAAAATAAACCAGGCAGCATCTCCCACCTGTACTAGATGCGGAATGGCCCCGGAGACCGTGAAACACTTTCTATTACGCTGTCCTTCCAACTCTCGCCCCAAAATCTTCTGGGGCATCACTTCTTTGAAGGATCTCTGGACGAGAACCGACTGCGGCAGGAAGCTTCATTAGCGAAGTGTGGCCGCCTCAACATGGGGTGGTCAGGGGGTGAGAAGGTAAAAAAAAAAAAAAAGATATATATATATATATATATATATATATATATATATATATATATATATATATATATATATATATATATATATATATATATATATATATATATATATATATATATATATATATATATATATATATAGATAAGATGGTGCTTGGAACCCCTACTGGGGCTACTCAGCATATTGTTGGGATGCTCCTAGGTTACAGTAGCAACCAACCAAAGTCAAGAAAAGATAACATGGGCACAACAAAACTGTTGCAACGAAATTAGCAATATAGGACAGAGAAAAATTTTCCGCATGCCAAGATTCGAAACCATTGACAACAGCGTTGCCGTTAGACAATGTACAGAGTGCTCTACCACCAAGCTACGCCGCCTCCCAAAGAAGAACACATAGTAGAAGGGCCTTTAAGCTCTTCTGCTTCGAATCACTGTAGTAACTCGGTACCTATTAGAATCCATAGGAGGGGGCAGGGGCATTCCAGGCTAAATCACCCAGGTGAGGTAACCACTCCAACTCGGATTTTCTTGAAATTTGGTATATTTGGTTGTTTTGACTGGAAAACATGCTGGTTCAAATAAAAATGTTCCACGACTAACGGTTCTCTAGTTACAAACTTTCCAAAATTGGAGATCCCCCAAAACCCTACCCACTTCAAACGCCTGAAAAATGTCAGTGGCTAGGACCATATATGTCATATATTTCTGGAATCAGAATGCTTACAGCTTTCATTTAAATTTAAAATCAGATCTCAACCTTAAGTAGGGAAAAAGTTTCCCTAATTTTCCCACTCCACCCTGATGAATTTAATAAAGACTTTTACATCATTAAAAAGGTTAGCAAATCCCAAAGTAAAGAAGATTTACTTAAAATGAATGAAAAAGTTGGTGATGTGATTATGGCATTTGCACTTACAATCATATGACATGGATAGGTTTTATGTTGCAACTTGATGAAGAGTTTGACAATTTCAAAATTAATAGAGTGAGTGAAGCATCTAAAAAGTGTTTATAAAAATATACAAAATATATATGAAAATAGTTTTTTATTTTCAATAAATTTTTAATATATATTTTATATTTTTTTTTTATCATCTTCTAAAAAATTGGTTCAGTTTAGTTTGCAACAAATAATAAATGAAGCAATATTATCATTTTTATTATAATTATTAAGCAAAACTCTAGAAACTATATATATATATATATATATATATATATATATATATATATATATATATATATATATATATATATATATATATATATATATATATATATATATATATATATATATATATATATATATATATATATATATATATATATATATATATATATTCAGCATTTACACGAAGAAACAAAAATACTCCCGATCCGTACTCACCTTGACATGATAGGAACCCAATTCTACACAAACACCCTAGACATTTCACACCCCTGTCACTATACCCTACAAGACCACACAAGACACCGTCAAAAATTACCTCCATCATCACCTGCCCTATACTACAGTAACATATTCAGAACCATTCCACCTACTGCAAACAACACACCACTAATCAAACACATACACACCATCATAACACAAAATTATCTCAACACCCGCCAACCAAATCATCTTCTCAACGAAAAACCCCCCGACATAGCAAATACACAAAACACATTACCACGCAAAACCCAAATTACCCTATCCAAATTAAGGATTAAGGTCAGACCACCACCCTAACCTACAAGCATACAAACATAGATTCAATATACAAAACACACTATCTCCAATATGTCAAAGATGTATGCAAGAATCAGACACAACAGAACATCTCCTTCTGAGATGCCCCTCCCTTACACAACACAGAATCCTCCATCACATCACCTCTCTGAGAGACCTTTGGACTCGGCCGGCGGCCGTCGCGGATTTCCTGAAGGCAGTGTGGCCCTTCCAGTGAGGAAGGTCCAAGAGGAAAAAAAGTAAGTAAGTAAGTATATATATATATATATATATATATATATATATATATATATATATATATATTATATATATATATATATATATATATATATATATATATAAATATATATATATATATATATATATATATATACCTCTGATTAAAAGCCTGAGGCCTACAAGAATTTAAAATAGAGAGAGAAATTCAGAAATCTGGTCCAATTACAGGCCGACATGTTCAAATACACAGCGTTTAAAGGAGTGCAAGTCATAGGAAGTTGGGAAAATAGATGGAGGGTGTGTATCCCATACTTTACCAGAAGTGTACATGTAAGATTGAGCATAGCAGTTAAGTCTGGGGTCAGACAGTTGTAAAGAGAAAGGATGAGACTGTGTAGAAAGGCATGTTACAAAGGCCTTTCTCAATGGAGAAAGGCTTGTGTAACACAAGTATTCGTCTATTTCATATTCCTGTAGGGAGTTTCCATAAAATGCTCCATTGACCCATGCTCAAGTAATGCAAACAATGTCAAGATCTTCCCTTTATGATATAACTAGTCAACTCATCTTTTTTGTTTCTAGGGCTCTGAGCATTCACATACAAACATTTAAATATCTAACTTGTCCTTATATAATTTCCATCTTGGTTTTTAATATTGTTTCTATTCTTATTAATAGGCCCATGTTGTAAAGCAATTTTATTTCTATTCATACCACCATCAATCCCACCACCAGTACTATAATCACCATCTCCACAACTACCAGTTCCAATATTACACCCTTCACCCCTATCCTTACCTAGTTTTCTGAAAAACATCTCTCCAGTCTATAATTTAGAAGCTGCACACCACATCGACTAAGGTAAACTCCATCTCTTGCAAATAGATTTTTGTCCTGAAACTCTTCCCAGTAATCCAAAAATATATACTTCTCTAAAAAACTTTCGATTTTCACCGGTCCTACTTACCCATTCTAGTCCTGCACCCAACCTAGGGTAATATGCTTGACACTATGCATTTCCTACCACTTGTTTTCATTCTCTCAATCATATCCATGTATTTGCTAACAGTTCCTCTGACCTTCTATAACCTATATCATTTGTTCCAACATGCACAATCACAACTGCATCAAAATTCGTATCTATTATCTCCTTATCTATTCTGCCCACAATATCATTCACTTGTGCACCTGGATAACATACTCTCATTCGTTTCCTTTTATCCGTATTATTAAAAGTCCTGTCTAAGTATCGTACCTGAGAGTCACCAATCAGTAATGCCTCAGCCTTCCTTGGGAAAACCAATATCACAAATGGCAATCTCCGGTTCCTTATCATCAGAAAGACAGCTAAATCTCTTACTATAGATTACAGGTCTAGTGTTCCTAGAGATCCTAACTTTATCGTTAATTTTCTGTATTACGCTCCATCTATCTGGAGTCCTATCTACCTATATAGACCTTGCCCTCTCAAACTCCTGCCTAGGTGAGTCACTTGTTCTATTTACCCCCTTTACCTTACCATTAGCTTGCCCAATCTCTATTTCTTGACTACAATAAGTCCCTAGTCTCCTCTAAATCCCTACTAACCTTTTTCCTAACACTTCCCTCCCTTCTCAACTCGGAAAGCCATTCACTTACCCTACCTTCTTCTAACGGCAAAGATTCAAAAGTTTCATTCCCTTTTATCTCAGCCAACTCCTCACTTAAAGAAACCCATTCACTCTGTCTACCTACTTCCAGCTGCAAAGATTCAGATCTTGCATCTCAGCCAACTTCTCACTTAACCTTTCAATCTCCTTCCTCACTGACATGTTCAACTTTCAGAATACAAACAGTACAGTTTTGAACACCGTAGGATGGATGCCATTAGGACCGTACTCTTTTTTTAGAGTTAAGATTAGGAAGATCAGAATTGGAGTCTTTAAAAGAAATTACAGAATTTGGTTGGAGGAGGAAGAATAACTTCGGAATCACCTACTGGTTTGAGCGAAGAGTTCAGCTATTCATTTGTTTACTAATATAGTTATTTCTATGATTTATTTAAAATAATTCATACATTTCAAAACATTTAATTTTATTTTATATTTCTATAGAAAATTGTTACACTGTTAATTTAAATAAGTTTATTTAATTTATCATTTCTTGTACATAAGGTTACTGATCATTAATTCATTATATTTTAATGGGTTTCACTTATGAGAATTAAATTGCTGAAATTTGATATTGAAATAATGATTTGACAATTTTAACTTACTTGCTCAGTCTTTCCTCTCCCTCCTCTTCTGAATCCTAGGAATTTGCAAAGCCAAATCTCTCTCTTTTGTTGTTATAAAATACTAAAGGTTTTGATATTTAAAATCATATCAATTTAACTGAAAAAAAAAATTAAAAGTTTAGTAAAAAGCATCAACTTTGAATATGAGGTGAAACACAAATTAATATCATTCATTGAGGTCAATGAGATCTACAACAATCTAAATAAAATTAATAAAATATTTATTAAAATATTATTTAATGCATTAAATAAATTAATCCTTAAATAAAATAAGTCTTTCCATGTAATCGCATCTCCCTTGGCTGTTCCTAGACTAAACACTGTGCTTACTACTGATGTACCACGTAATCTACCAGTAAAATATTGAATACTTTTTCACTCCACTGGACTTGAACACCATCAGTGTATGAAGATCATGTTGCATCTAATCTGATCCAGGAAGATTTTATCCATTAACACTGATTAATAATATGAAGGTTTCCTACTTTTTCACATCAACTATAAAAAATTAAAAATAATAGAATGTAAGGAGTCTATTTCATTTTATAAACACAAATATCATTCTTATTGCTTACCAAACCTTAGTTATTTTAATCATTGGTAAAGAAAGCTGAAATTTAATCTTCCCCATTTATTATAATTGGTGAAATAGAAATGTCAATAAATAAATATTTATGTATCTATCATGAGAAATGATACAAGATTTAAAAAAAAAAAAAAATTCCAATATGTAAAAAAATATATATAAATATATATATATATATATATATATATATATATATATATATATATATATATATATATATATATATATATATATATATATATATATATATATATATATATATATATATATATATATATATATATATATATATATATATATATATATTGACAAGGTATGAATTAATTATTCTATTCTTCGAGAAGTATTTACTTTGGAAGAAATTTTCCTATTTGAACATTTCCCAAGTATCCATTTGGGCTACTCCAAACAAAACAAGTTGTTAACATGAAGTAAACACAGAGATATAAGAAGGACATAAGAAGCAGTTCTTGGTCACTGCATTTTGAAAACTTTTTTCCTTGCATTAATCAAATCCTCGGATCTTCGAGTAAGCGTCACATTTGTTTTATAGTTCATTAGCCAATAGTATCCTTAAAAGATTAGGAAATGTTTTATATTTACAAATTGTTCCTGTTACAGAGAACCAATTTCGGAGCCTATGTATGAGATCTACAGGAAGAAATATTTTTAAAAAAAATTTTTTTTCTGTATCCCGCAGAAGGAACAGTTCGGTCTCTTATGTGCAAAACTTTGCAATATCCATTTTCTCACATTAGACCTTTCTTATTTTTATTACACATTAACTTAAATTCTTTATTCGCATTTTATTTTTATGTGTTTAATTATTTTTGGTAACCAGTGATATTACCTTCATTTTATTTACTTTAAATTTTTGCATCTCACATTACATCTTCATTTCAGTATTAATAATATAAATTACAAGGGTTATTCCAACTGGCATGAGTGGTTGTTGTGTGGAGGAGTGTTTGAGATACATTGTGGAATAACTAAAAAAAAAAACCACCATTTAATTCCCTTCCTTAAATAATACAACAACTGAACCTATTAAACCTACAAGCATGTTAATATATAAACCTAACCAGTAAAAAGTTTAATTAAAATATACCTTCTTAAAAAAATTATACAATCTTTCATAAACCCAATTTTTTCCTAATACATTTTTTTGGTTTCCAAAACACTTGGATTTGTTTTCATGGTAAGCAGCTATTATGTTTGTTTGTTTGTTGTTTTTTTTTTGTCATTTTTATCCTTAACTGCTGCTAACTCTAACCAGTTGGTTGCTGCCTGGTCGTTTTCATTCCAATTTTGGTGGAGTGGAAAGCAATTGCAGTCGAAACTTGGTTGCTTTTTTTATGTTTTGTTGACTGGTGGTGGTGTGCTTCTTCCCCAAGTATGTTTCTTGATCAACCGAACAATGTAACCAAACTCACCCAAAAGATAAGCAACCATGAAAGTCCCCTTTCTTTCTCGTTGTTTTCAGATACATTGCACCTTTTAACCACTACATAATTTGGTAGCAGGGCTTAATTCTGACATTTTTGCTGACCCTTTTCCATTCACTGCAGTGATTAACTATGTTTTTTTTTTTTCCTTTCAAATTATATAAATCAACTGATTTATATAATTTGATTTTAATTATGCTAACCATGGTTAAAAGTAGTTCACTAAATATTATTAAATGAATTTTCAACATGAAAAAAATATATATATATTTTTTGTGGTAGATAGAAGAATGCCAACACATTTCAACTCTAAAAGTTATTCATTCCCTCTAACTTCTTTTTTATTCACATCAACAGTATTAATAATTCTATTGAACAAATTAACAATAATAAACATTTTGAGTACATTTATATTTATAGATACTATTATGGACCGACCAGGGCCCCGGCTAAAGGAATTGGCTTGATGGAGTTTACCTGCCGGGGTTAAAATGGCAAATTATACTTATTAATGGTGGATTTTATCAAACAAAATTTAAGAAAATTAAGATTTTTTTCTTGTTTTTTTTCTGTTTCTTTTGACCGCTCCTTTTCTGCTAGTTAATGTTCATCTTTGTGTTTTGATTTTAGATGCCCCAATAAAGATTTGGCTGAAAAATTTTTACTTGTAGCACCCGGAGGTTCTCTTCTAATTTCCTGACTACAGATGTTGCATATCGCTATTTCGAGCCTATTTTGAAACACTGTAAAGTACACCCATTCTGCTGAAGCTGATCTTTTAGCCATAGTGACTGAAAGTATAAACAAAATAATTTTGAAACAATGCAGCTAAATCATACAAATTTGATACAGACCAACAAAATAACAATGATATCTATAAATACAGGTTAATTGATAATTTTATATTTTACATTTTTCCGAATTTTAACTCAGGGTCTTACTTAAGTTAACCTGTTGAATCACTATTATGAATCAAAAACAAAATTTTTTTTTTTAATTTTTGTATTTTTTAAAATCTTTAATTATACAAAATCTGTAAATTTCTAATATTTTTTCGGAGAAAATGCATATAATCATTAATTTAAGTAAATGTTGGCTATTCTATTCTATTCCTCTCTTAAAATTAAATAAACCTCAATTAAATTTATATCTAATTTTCTTAACCTAAAATTTCAGTGCTTTTGACCCCTTTACAAATTTTAGGCAACCCCGGCCCCGGCAAAATTCCAGCCCCGGTCGGTCCCTATATATATATATATATATATATATATATATATATATATATATATATATATATATATATATATATATATATATATATATATATATATATATATATATATATATATATATATATATATATATATATATATATATATTACAAAGAATGTATAAAATTTAAAGAACTATGACACAACTGTAAGAGTGACAAATTTTATTACAACTGAAAATACTTTTTATTATAAAGTCAAAAAAGAAAAAGTTAATTTTGTAAAACAAAATTAATTAATAATTAAGAAATTTTAACTATTCAACTTATGAAGATTTTCATCATTTTGAAATTAAGAAGAAAAAAATAAAAAAACACGAAACAAAATGTAATTTTTTAATTAAAAGAATTCAAAATAAAAAAGAGAATGGAATTTTAAGAATAATGTCAACAATGTCGACTTGTTTTAGTTTCTGTTGGATTAATTTGAAGAGAACATTCAAGTTTCCTTTTCAGTCGGACTTTCTGTATGTTGTTGTGTTCGGCAAAAATGTTTATAAAATGTTTGCAATCTTAAATGAAACTTGAACAACCATCACAAGGATGAAAGTTATCTAAATGCAATCCAAATCCTCGATTATCGGCACTCCAAGTTTTTAAGCAATTGACATCCGAGAAATTACTTCTATTTAATGCTCCTTTTGAAATATTAAAAATTGTTCTTCCCATTTCTTCGATAGACCATTTGCTGTCAAAAAGTTTAAAAATTCCTCAATTTTTTTTTCCCTATTACAAACACTGTAAAACCCCTCCGAGACACTTCTGTAAACACAACTGTCAAATAAGGCTTTTTTTAGTAATTCCTTTTTTAAGCTTCTGTGAACGCCTGTCCAAGTAAAGAATTTGTCAACATCATCATATCTCTGACTGAAAATTAACTTCAAACATAAGTCATTTATCTTTAAGAGAATCTTTTTCTTGAACTCACTCATTTCTCTTTTGGAGGAAAAACACCAACCTAAAAGTTCTTCCATTTCATCCCATCTGTTTTGAATTACAAAATATTCAAAAAGGTTAATGTTTTTAAACAGTAAATCTTTCTTGTGTCTTTTTATCTCATCCTCAGACAAAGAAAACCCATTGAAAAATTCTTTTAAATCATTTAATTTGGTATTTTTTTCAGTAATCTGAGTATAGAGATCAAGTTCCTTTGTCAAAAGAGAATAAAACTCCCTAACTTCCTTTTTTGAAAATTGGGTCCAATTGACCAATTTCTTAACAAAATCTCCTTTACCATTTAATATAAAAGAAACACAGGAAGAAAATATCTTTCCTTCTACATTAAATACTAAAAGTCTTTTAAAGTTTTTCACTTCCGTTTTTGTCAGTTCTGCCCATCGAATGAATGCATCTACTTCAGATAATTGCCTTTGTGCTACAAACTTACTGTAGTATTCAATCACTTTCTCACTAAATGCAACCTGTCTTTTGAAATCTTTACTTTCTTCTTTAGAAAGAGCGCTCCATTTAATGATTCTTTTATGTAAACTTAAATCAATTCTAAAAAATAACTCGCCCACATGATTTACCATTTCAAATGCCAAATCTTTTTTAAATTTTACTATTTCTTCATCTGAAGAAAAAATCCAATCCAAAAAGAAATCAATATCTTGAAAATCAACTTTTGATAATGAGTATGTCAAATCCAACGCAAAGTCTTCTACATTTAAAACTAAACTTCTTTTAAAATTTTTAATTTCATTTGAAGACAGAGCCCATTCCAAACTCTTATCAATACATTTTATTTTACGAGAGTACAAATGAAGTTTAAACTCTTGCCACACATATAATATGAAATTTTTTAACCATTCTTTTACATCTTCGGCAGAAAAAGCCCACTTCAGAATCTTTTGAAACTCTTTCCCCTTATTGTCAAGAACTAAGAAAAATAAAACTTCTTTTACATCCTTATCATTAAATAGTTCCTTTTTGAAACTTTCAATTCTTCCTTTCGGTACACAACATTCAATAAACAAATTAATTCTCCTTAGATCACAAGCCTCAAAGGATATTTTACCTATCCTATTCCCTTGTAACCTTACAATATCGGATTTCTCTTCCAAGGTTGCACTTGAAAAAATCAGTCGTATAATATTTTTATCTTCAAAGGTAAATGGAGAATCAAAAAGCTCACATATTACATACGAGACATCTAAATATTTAAAATCAGAATGAAAGGAAGATATAAAATAATCATCAATCTCTTCGTAAGTAAACGCATCAAGAATATCTCTTTTATTTATTCCTTCAAAGCGGAAGAAAAACCTTTTTAAAGATGGAGAACTTTGAATCCAAAAATCTCTCAAAAGGTTATGATAATCACATAACTTACAAGATAATTTATTTTTCATTAACCTCACTATCTGATGGAGAAGTAAACAAAATCCAGTTTTCGGTAACACTTCCCAAAATTGACTCACTATACTCATAAACATGTGTTGATAAGGCCAACTTAATGAATGAAACAATACATAATGCAACATAACTGGCTCGAAGAGCACCATTAACTGCCTCTCATCTAAATAATAAAACAAAAATATTGCAATTTTAAGATATTTCTGAAATGGTAAAAATAACTGAAGAGGAAACAAATAATTTCTTTTGAGTCTTCCAAAGGATTCAATGTCACACATTAATTTTATCAACTTTTGTCTAGTAAAAATCAGAGCCTCCTCTTTATCTGACTCATTCAGCTCTTCAAAACACCTTTTGAATGCAACATCACTGCGATTTCTATTGAAAACATTATAACCTAAAGTATTCTTAAATTTGTAAAATGAAAAAGTATCATTCCTTCCTTCCATTTTAATTTGAAGTTCTCCCAACAAAAAGTAAGACCATAAATCGGCCATCTTGTTGCGTCCATGGATACGAAAACCATTACAATATATTTCATTTTGAATTCTGGGTCTCTTGTCTTCTGGTAATTGCTCCCATAAAGCAGGAATAACATCAGACAAACAATAATGACAAGCAATACAAAATTTAAGGGAAGGGCTTAATTCAGTGTCCTTTTAAAATCTCTCTCGCTGCCTTTTCTTTATTAAGTATTCCTTTTGAGGTAAAAAAAGTACTTCTGAGGAAGGAACAACTGTAATCGAAGGGCAAATCAAATTCCTTCATTATGAAATTTTGCCCAATCTATAGACTGAGTTAGACAAAAAGTAAATACAGGTATTGGTATTTTTTTTCTCAATCCAAAAGGAAATTTCTCCATTTCATCTAATACTTTTCTTCTGCATATTTTTAAACCACGTTTTGCTTCTATAATGCCACAAACTATCATAGTGATCATGATCTTGCAGTCTTAAAATTTCTTTTTTGAACTCTAATTTGTTTGCAAGCTCAATGGCAATTTGAATTCCACAAAGTTCTTCCAAACGTGAAACCATTTCTAGAAAAGAACAGTATATATATATATATATATATATATATATATATATATATATATATATATATATATATATATATATATATATATATATATATATATATATATATATATATATATATATATATATATATATATATATATATATATATATAAGATGGTGCTTGGAACCCCTACTGGGGCTACTCAGCATATTGCTGGGATGCTCCTAGGTTACAGTAGCAACCAACCAAAGTCAAGAAAAGATAACATGGGCACAACAAAACTGTTGCAACGAAATTAGCAATATAGGACAGAGAAAAATTTTACGCATGCCAAGATTCGAAACCATTGACAACAGCGTCGCCGTTAGACAATGTACAGAGTGCTCTACCACCAAGCTACGCCGCCTCCCAAAGAAGAAGACATAGTAGAACGGTCTTTAAGCTCTTCTGCTTCGAATCACTGTGGTAACTCGGTACTTATTAGAACCCATAGGAGGGTGCTGGGTCATTGCAGACCAAATCACCCAGGTGAGTTAACCACTCCAACTCAGATTACTTCAAATTTGGTATATAGGGTTGTTTCGACTGGAAAACTTGCTGGTTAAAATAAAAATGTTCAACGACTAACGGTTCTCTAGTTACAGGCTCCCCAAAATTGGAAATCCCCCAAAACCATACCCAATTCAAAAGCCTGAAAAATGTCAGTGGCTAGGACCATATATGTCATATATTTCTGGAATCAGAATGCTTACAGCTTTCATTTAAGTTTAAAATCAGATCTCAACCTTAAATAGGGAAAAAGCTTCCCCAATTTATCCACTCCCCCCTGATGATTTTGGTAAAGACTTTTACATCATTAAAAAGATTAGCAAATCCCAAAGTAAAGAACATTTACTTAAACTGAATGAAAAAGTTGGTGATGTGATTATGGCATTTGCAATTACAATCATATGACATGGATAAATTTTATGTTGCAACTTGATGAAGAGTTTGACGATTTCAAAATTAACAGAGTGAGTGAAGCATCTAAAAATTCTTTATAAAAATATACAAAATATATATGAAAATAGTTTTTTATTTTCAATAAAATTTTTAATATATATTTTATATTTTTTAATTTAATCATCTTCTAAAAAATTGGTTCATTTTAGTTTGCAACAAACAATAAATGAAGCAATATTATCATTAGTATTATAAATATTAAGCAAAACTCTAGAAACTTAAATATATATATATATATATATATATATATATATATATATATATATATATATATATATATATATATATATATATATATATATATATATATATATATATATTATATATATATATATATATATATATATATATATTGTGAGCATGGACACATTTATGTGTTCATGTTAATTCTTTTATTTTTCCTGATATAATTGGAGAAAAAAGAAGTGTAATGGATTGTAGTGAAAAGAGGAAATAGATGTCTGATTTTAAAGATAAGATTATTTCGTTTTTCATTGTTATTTACTAATGTTGTTTTATATTTTCTTTAGGTAATTTTCTTTATAACTTATAACGTAGAATATTATATAAAATTAAATTAACTCTAAAAATTAGACACACAGATTCATAAATTGAGAGATTAATAAAAATAAAGTAACATTTTTCGAATTATCAACGTTATCAACGGGAAAGACATTTTACCAGTATTGGAGTCAACCACTTTGGCCAATACGTGAGTCAAGACAAATATTTGTCATACAAGTTCTAATTAATAAAATTTATCAAAATATCTTATAAAGAAATTTTTTTTTAATTTTTAGTTTCAACTCTGGAACTGCTACAACCATAACCGGTTCTAAGTTATCAATCCACTTCCTATTTCTAATTTTATTGAATTAACGACGGGTGTCTTCTTATTTGACAAACAGTCATTACGAAACCAACATACCCGTCAGTTCTTTACAACCTAACGTCCTGTTCTGCATTGTTCTTTGTCAATAGATCTTTCTTTATTGTTCTGCTCGAACTCTAACAACGTCATTATTCTTTATTAATATTTCTTTTCCATTTTTCAACGATTAAACGATATATATATATATATATATATATATATATATATATATATATATATATATATATATATATATATATATATATATATATATATATATATATATATATATATATATATATATATATATATATATATTACCTCTGGTGGGCAAAGGCCAGAGGCCCACAAGAATTTAAAATAGAGTGAGAGAAATTCAGAAATCTGGTACAATTAAAGGCCGACATGTTTAAATTCACAGCGTTTAAAGGAGTGCAAGTCATAGGAAGTTGGGAAAATAGATGAAGGGAGTGTGTCCCAGACTTTACCAGAAGAGTACATGTAAGATTGAGCATAGCGGTTAAGTCTGGAGTCAGACAGTTGGACACAGAAAGGATGAGACTGTGTAGAAAGGCGTGTTACACAAGCCTTTCTTAATGGAGAAAGTCCTATTTATCAGGTTCCTCACCATCAGAAGGACAGCTAATTCTCTTACTATAGATCACAGGTCTAGTGTTCCTAGAGATCCTAATTTTATTGTTAATATTCTGTATAACGCTCCATCTATCTGGAGTCCTATCTACCTCTATAGACCTTGCTCTCTCAAATTACTGCCTAGGCGAGTCACTTATTCAATTTACCCCCTTTACCTTACCCCTCTCTACTTCTTGCCTACGTGAGTCCCTATTCTGCACAAAATCCCTACTAACCTTTTTCCTAACACTTCCCTCCCTTCTCAACTCAGAAACCTTTCACTTAGCCTACCTTCTTCTAACTGCAAAGATTCCAATGTTTCATTCCCTTTTATCTCAGCCAACTCCTTACTTAAAGAAACCCATTCACTCTGTCTACCTACTTCCAGCTGCAAAGATTCAGATCTTTCATCTCAGTCAACTTCTCACTTAACCTTTCAATCTCCTTCCTCATTGACATGTTCAGCTTTCAGAATACATTCAGTAACATGCTCTCCTCTCACAATTCAACAGATAGATACCACATACAACACAAATACTCAAATTAAAATTAAACTACTAAAGTTGTACTAATAATTTAAAAAAAACATTTTTTTTTTTTTTTAAATAGGCCTAACTTTAACCTAGAGCTCTCAACAATCTAATTTTGGTAATAAATTAAATATAGGATATATTTTCCAATAAGCCTAACTTTTTTCCTTTACTTTATCGAATACTTAAATAACTTCCAATAAGACATATTTACTCTGTTTACATCACTGCCTTTAATTAAAGTTAACAATAAAGACAGATATTCATTTGTTTACTAATATAGTCATTTCTGTTATTTATTTAAAGAAATTCATACATTTACAAAGCATTTAATTTTATTTTATTTTTCTACAGAAAATTGTTATACTGTTAATTTAAACAAATTTTACCATTAGTTAAATTTATCATTTCTTTTACCTAAGTATTTCAGTCATTAATTCACTATATTTTAATGGGAATTTTAACTTACTTGCTCAGTCTGTCTCTCCTCTTCTGAATCCTAGGAATATGCAAAGCCAAATCTCTCTCTTTAATTCTCATAAACTACTACAGGTTTTGATGTTTAAATAAAAATCATTTTATGTTAAACTGAAAAAAAAAAATTAAAAGTATAGTAATAGAAAGCATCAACTTTGATTATAAGAGGTGAAAACACAACTTAATATCATTCATTAAGGTCAATGCGATCTATAGGAAGAAATTTTTCTACAACAAAATAAATAAAATCAAGAATAAAATATTTATTAAAATATTTTTTAACGTGTTATATAAATTAATCCTTCAATAGAATAAGCCTTCACATGCATTCGGAACTCCCCTGGCTGTTCTTAGACTAAACACTGTATTTACTACTGATGTACAACATCCTCTACCAGTAAAATCTTGAATACTTTTTCACTCCCTTGGACTTGAACACCATCAGTGTATGAGATCATGTTGTATCTAATCTGATCCAAGAAGTTTTAGCCATTACACTGATTAATAATATGAAGATTTCCTACTTTTTCACACCAATATAAAAATAATAGAAGTAAGGAGTCTATTTCATTTTATAAACATCAATATCATTCTCATTGCTTACCAAAACTTTTTATTGATTTATTTTGTGATAAAAAAAACTGAAATTTAATCTTTCCTATTTATCACAATTGGTGAAATAGGAATGTCAATAAATAAATATTTCTGTATCTAACCACAAGAAATGATACAAGATTTTTATAAAAAAAATTCCAATATTTAAGTGATAAAAAATAAAATGAAATATATATATATATATATATATATATATATATATATATATATATATATATATATATATATATATATATATATATATATATATATATATATATATATATATATATATATATATATATATATATATATATTCTGACAAGATGTGTATTAATTATTCTATTCTTCCAGAAGTATTTAATTTGTGAGAAATTTTTCTATTTTTGTATTTGAACATTTCCCAAGAATCCACTTGGGCTATTCCAAACAAAACAAGTTGTTTCTTTATTTATATATTATTTTTGGTAACCATTTTATTTACTTTAATTTTGGCATCTCACATTACATCTTCATTTCAGTATTAATATAAATTAAAAGGATTATTCCATCTATCATAAGCGGTTGTTGTGCAGAAGAATGTTTGAAATACATTGTGGGATACCTAAAAAAAACATCATTTATTTCCCTTACCTTAAATAATACAACAACTGAACCTATTAAACCTAAAAGCATTTTAATATATTAATCTACCCTGTAAAAAGTTTTACTAAAATATTACTCTCTAAATTATACAATCTTCTATAAACTTCCCATCTGCTTTTCTAGGGTACATTTTTTTTGGTTTTCAAAACACTTGCATTTTCATGGTAAGCAGTCTTTATGTTGTTATTTTTATTATTATTATTTTTTTTTTTTTTTTTTTTTTTTTACTGCTAACTCTAACCAGTTTGTTAGTGGGTAGCAGTTGCAGTGGAAACTTAGTTCTCTTTTAGTTATTTTTATTTTTTTGACTGGTGGTGGTGTGCTTCTTCCCCAATTTGTTTCTTGATCAACGGAACAATGTGGCCAAACTCACTCAAAAGGTAAGCAACAGTGAAAGTCCCCTTTCTTTTTCTTGTGGATTTTCAGATAGTTTGCATCTTTTAACTCCTACATAATTTGGTAGCAGAGCAGAGTTCTGAAAATTCTGCTGACCCTTTCCCATTCACTACATTGATTAACTTTTTGTTTTTTTTCAAATTATATAAATCAACTGATTTATATAATTTGATTTTAATTTTGTCAACCATATTAGTGAATCAATTATTAAAATAATTTTCAACATGAAAAATTATACATATTTTGTGATAGATTGATGAATGAATTCATTCCCTCTAGCTCCTTTTTCATTCATATCTACAGTACAACATAATTCTGTGGAACAAATTAGCAACAATAAACTTTTTGAGTAAATTTATATTTAAATATACTATATAGCTTATACTTTTTTTAAAATTAAATTTGTAATTTAAATTACTCATACAACTTGACAAAAATAAATAATAAAAAACTAATAGTAATGAAATTTATAAATTTTATTTTTATATAACTTACCTGCCTTTTATAATATCAAAATGCTATTATTCAGATTTCAAAGGTAAAGCACAGTTACAGGTGTCAATAATTAATGAAAAATATCTTTGGACGTTCATTAATTTTTAATTCCTTTAGCACATTCTCTTAAGATATGAACTAAAAATGTGAAGACAGTGACATCTTTAAAAAAAAAATTGTAATTTTTTAAAAGAAAAATCAGTTGATTTTAATTTTGCGAACCTTAATTATATAAATATATATATATATATATATATATATATATATATATATATATATATATATATATATATATATATATATATATATATATATATATATATATATATATATATATATAATAGCACACAAAATGACTTTTCTTTATATTCCTGATTTTGTAAAATATATTAACCTTGAAACCAGAGTTTGAGATTTTTTTATATTTTTATGAATTAAATTAAAAGATATGATTTTTTTTTTTTTTTTTTTTTTTTTTTTTTTTTTTTTTTTTATTAGTAAGCTTTTTCACCTACTTAATAATTAAATATTACTCATCAATTACCTTAAGGTATATAAACTTTATGATTTTGTAAAAAGTACAACCTATTTTAATTTTTTTTTATATAAAAATGATGAAAATTCACAATTTAAATTTTGTAACTCTCAGAACTTAAATTTTGAAGAAAAATAAAACAAATTAATTTCTATAATTAGAACATATAAGAAAATGGAGACAAAGTTTAAAAGTAGAATATTAAATTTAAGTGAATTTGTCTGATTGAGTCAATTATTAAAAAAATATATACAGTATATATATTTTGTGGTAGATTGCTGAATGGTGACACATTTCAACTCTATGGCATTTTATTCATTTTGATTTCTTTTTATTCACTCTACAGTATTACATAATTCTATGGAAAAAGTTAACTACAATAAACTTTTTTGAATAAGTTTATATTTATAGATACTAGATAACATTTATTTTTTATTTTTTTTTAATTAAATGAAATTTGTGATTAATTAATAAAGGTTTATGTGTCAAGGTCTTACTCGTATAGAATGCTAATTAAAAAAAAATAATAATTTCTATTAAAATTTGTTTTAAAATAACTCATTCGCCTTTTACAATAAATTTCTAAAGCTAAAATTCAAAAAGTAAAATAGTGTTGCAAGTTTTAATAATTTAGTAAAAAAATATTGTTGGACTGAATAAATTTGACTACAGCCCAATAAAATGCTTAAATTAATATTGATTTTAATTTATTTTCTTTTTTTCAAGTTCTCTTCTGATATTGTGAACTTTAAAATATCAAATATGAAGACAAGTGACATTATTATTTTAAAAAATTAAAAAAATTGTCTTACAAAACAAATCACAAAAAAATAACATTTATTTAATTGGTAATAGTCTGGTACAGGTAAGCATTTCTTTTCTTCTTAATATATGTTAGTAAAATGATCTGAAATAATTTTTTTTAGGTAAACAGAGACTTGGAAAATGATTTTGTATACTAAAAACACACAAACACACACACAAAAAAAAGAAAAAAAAAAGATTAAAAATGAAATTAACAAAGAGTAATACAATCATTTAACAATGCATCATACAACTTCAGTGGTGCATTATCATATGACTATTCAATACCAGTGATTACTGCATCAGAGTTGGCGTGAATTTTATGACAATTTCAGAGCTTTAAAAAAAAAAAAAAAAAAAAAAAAAAAAAAACATTTAAATTTTTTTTTGGCTTGATAAATTCAAACGATGAATATGAAATATATGAAATCAAGCAAATTAGGCATGTTTGCTAGATAATAGGTTTACATTTACCTTTGAGTTGTAGTTAAGTTGAAACTAGTTTGTTACACTCAACAAACTAGTTTGACTTATAGGGTAAATGTACGCCTATGCCCAGCAAATAGGCCTAACCTGGTGAATGCTAGCTTTTTCAATGTTTATCTAACAAACTAGTTTGACTTAACCTAACTTTCACCTGAATGGTAAATATATTCCTAATCTCCAAAAAATTGGCCTAATCTTCTATATATATTTCATTTACTATATTCTACAAATCTTTTTTATTTAGCTTCAGAAGTTATAAAATTCAAGCTGACACTGATGCAGCAACCTGGTAATGCATATCAAGATGATAAAATAACATTGAAGTTGTACAATGTGTTGTTAAATGATTGTACGAACTCAGAGGAAGTGAGTCTTCAAAAACGGAGATACCATAATAAAATCACTAAAGCATCTTGGTCAGTAATTATATTCTGTTGATTTTGGAAGTGGAGTAAAGGTACCTCATCAAGCATGTCATAACTTTTGGAAATTATTTAGGTGGAATTCCCTGGCCACCCAGGAGAGTTGGATTGGAGAAAGTTGAGACACCCTGTGTATCCAGATTATTTCAGAGGGAGGTTCTTTGAGTACTACTAACTCGTTTATTTTTTCATGCTCTGCATCTGCTAGGATATAGGCATGTGCAAAATGTCATCCAATATTTACACAAAATCACTGCACACAATATATCATAAAGGTCAATGTCACTGAAATACCTTTATTTATAACATGGAAAAAATGTTGTTAACTTTAAGGAACTGTATCACCAATTTCGATAATATCGAAAAAATATCGATATTTTCAAACCCAATATATCGATATTTTATACTCAGTATCGATCCAACGATATTTTTTTTTTTACTTTTAGAAATTTTTAGGTTTTCTGCACCTTATATAATAATAATAATATATAATATATATATATATATATATATATATATATATATATATATATATATATATATATATATATATATATATATATATATATATATATATATATATATATATATATATATATATATATATATATATATATATATATATATATATATATATATAGATTTATAATATTATATTATATATATATTATATATATATATATATATATATATATATATATATATATATATATATATATATATATATATATATATATATATATATATATATATATATATATATATATATATATATATATATATATATATATATATATATATATATATATATATATATATATATATATAATTAAAACGATATTTTCTAAAACTGATATATCGATATTTTTTAACCAATAGTATGGTCAATTTGATATTTTAAAAAATTATTGATAATCAATATATTGATATTTTTATAAATATCGGCATCCCTATATGATTCATATCTAGACTCAAAGAACGGTGTTTTTGGGCTATGTTTACACGGGCGCATTAAGATAAACGAAAAGTTTGACTCAAAGAAGACGGCTTAATTATTTAATAAGTTATTTAAAATATAACTCATGTTCATGACTAAGATCCGTTTTGTTGGTAGTTGCCAACTTTTTCTTTCTTAAAAAGGTTTAGTTTAGTTTAGAATATATATATATATATATATATATATATATATATATATATATATATATATATATATATATATATATATATATATATATATATATATATATATATATATAGCCCCTCATTCATTCCTTCCCCAATCACCACTTGGGAGTTGGTGGCCTCCAGTTAGGGGGTTGGAGCCACCAAGACCTCTAAGCCGACTTGCCCTGGTGCACGGTCTTCGTTTTTCATTAATTTCTGCAACATTCTCGGTCTTTCTTCCTAATCTCCACTTTCCTAATCTCCGTATCTTGTCTGTCTCTTCAAGTCTTCCGCAAGAACGTTATCCGCCTTCGGCGAGGAGACGTTTGTGGCATTTCGGTGCCACTAACTGGTCTGACTTGTGGTCGTACTTTTCTGATTTTAAATGGAATGATTACTGTTTCCGTGGGAGGGGTCCCTCGGAGTATGCAAAGCACATAACTGAGGTGATTCTCTCTGGCATGGAGGCGTCCAAACCATATTCTTTCTCTTCCACTAAACCTAATAAACCTTAGTTTAACTCTGCTTGTTCTCGTGCTATCAGCCTCAGGGATGCTGCCTTTAGGAATTACAGTCGTCTACAAACTACAGAAACTCACTCACTTATATTTTATCCCGGAATCGTACAAAATCTATTCTTCGAGACACCAAAAACTCTTTTCTCCTTCGCAAATGCAATAATCTTTCTGGCTCCTCTTCCTCTCGCCCTTTCTTGCATTTTGCAAAAAAGGTCAACTCTAACTTTGCTTCTTCCTCTTTCCTTCCTCTAGTATCTTCTGACGGTTCAACTGCCGTTTTGCCTTCCTCTAAAGCTGAACTCTTTGCTCAAACTTTTGCCTTAAATTCAACCTTAGACGATTCCGGAGCTGTTCCTACTCCTTCAAACCACTCAAACTCATTTATGCCTAAA
>SEYY01008322.1:12500-28638 GCA_009176605.1 Armadillidium nasatum | reverse complement strand
AAAGAAGTTAACTCGCTCACTCTCCATTAATATAAAATTATATTTAAAACAACCATAATTAAAAATATAGAAAATAAAACACTAAGAGGATATTAATATTGAAAATAAAAAAAAATTATCAATAACGGAGGACTAAAAACAAAAAGAATGTGGCAACAGTATCAGAGACTCATTTCCTGTCTCCTTCATCAGCCAATAGTAAGAGAAATACCGTTGGACTGATGAGGGAGACAGAAAATGCATCGTATGTCTGAGGTGATTTCATACTTTATTCGATTTATCAACTCTCCTATTCTCACTAATTCTTTCCATTCTCCTTCCGGCAGTCCAGCTGTTGCATCAGATACCTTTTGTTTCATCTCCCACCTTTTGCGTTGTGTCACACACCATTTGTGCTCCATCACACACCTTTTGCGTTTCATCACATACCTTTTGTGTTGTATCACTCACCTTTTGTGTTTCATCAAATAACTTTTGTACTTCATCACACACATCTTTTGTGTTTCATCACACACCTTTTCTATCATTACCACCTATTGTGGTTCATCACCACCTATTGTGTTTCATCACCCCCTATTGTGTTTCTTCTCAAACCTTTTGTTTCATCACAAACCTTTTGTGTTTATCACAAACCTTTTGTGTTTCATCACACACCTTTTCAATCATTACCACCTATTGTGTTTCATCACCCCCTATTGTGTTCATCACCAAACCTTTTGTGTTTCATCACAAACCTTTTGTGTTCATCACAAATCTTTTGTGTTTCATCACAAACTTTCACACACTCAAAATGATCTGGTAATTAATATGGATAAAGAACTGATTTTCCCCCAATACGGTTGAAATTATGTAGATTTGTGCACTATGCCACTAGAAGACATGACAAAAAAAAGAGATAATGACAAATTTTAAGTAAGATTTAAAATATTTTTCTTAGTTTTCAAATTTTTAAAGAAAAAAAAATGCTTTAAAAGCGATAAAGGTTCTAATAGTGTTATTAGCTCGACTTCTTTAGGTAAACACGCCATTGTAACTAATAATAATAATAATAATAATAATAATAATAATAATAATAATAGTAATAAATAATAAATAATAATAAATTTATTAATTAAAAGATTTTTTCTTCCTGAAAAAAGTTTACTGTTATATTATAACTTATTTGTCAAATTGATTAAAAAATCACATAAACACACACACACATCCTTAAAGGCAATTGTAATTATTGATTAAATTTCAACAAGGACACTAATTACTCGTTAAAATATTTTGAAAAGTGTTGTATCCGAACCCTCTGCCCCCATTGCATTAAAACTAGACCTACATTCTTATAAAAAGATTGGGATTACCAAGTATCAGGTTAGGTTAGGTTACTGAAATAGATTGGCTTAATGACGTCACACTTTGAGAGAGTACTCACATTTTGTGAGAGAAGTGGCGACCTCATTTTTAATTGCGTAAATTTAGTAGCCCAATTTTTTTTGCTCTTCCATTCTCTTTTCTTTAGCGACTTTTACATATATAGATCAAATCAGTGCTAACAAATTTAGTAGAAATAGATAAAAAAAACCATGGATAAATATATAGATAGAAAACATTGTTTAATATTATATAAAGAAATTTTTCATAATATTCCACTATCCTAACTACTTTGTAGTCGATTCATTTTTCTACGCGACGCTCTTTTGTTTCTTGGATTAAAATGACCGAAGCAGAAGGAATATTAATAGCTTTTGACGAAGAAGAAAAAAAAGAGAAATTCCATCCATTTGTGTTTTGTATTCATCTCAGTTCCCCCTAATATATATATATATATATATATATATATATATATATTATATATATATAATATATATATATATATATATTATATATATATATATATATATTATATATATATATTTATATATAATATATAGTATATATATATATATATATATATATATATATATATATATATATATATATATATATATATATATATATATATATATATATATATATATATATATATTTTTTTCTTAGCAGATCGCCACCACTCACGGGCAGAGCCCTTTTCAAGAAGGGGGCATAAAAAGAGAACGGAAGAAGGTAACACACCCAGCCCCAAAAATAACGCACCTATTTCAGGTGGGCACAGACGGAACCCTTGAAGAGAGGATTATTAAATTCAAAAAGAAAAATAGATGATGGTAAGGAGTTCCACAGAACAGAGGTGACTGGAAAGGAGGAGGCAACACAACGGGCAAGCTGGGGTTTCCACATCCACACACAATTCGCACGAAAGCAGGGTACCCTTTGTGCAACGTGGACGACGCAATGATGGTGGAATTCGAGAGGCCAATCCTCGAGCACCTGCCGTTGTAGTACCTGTTGAAAGAGATAGTGCCAACGTCTCGTCGCAGAGATAGGCCAAGAGAGTTTGAAAGTAGAGGACAGTTTATTAATTTTTATATTTTCATATATATATATATATATATATATATATATATATATATATATATATATAATATATATATATATATATATATATATATATATATATATATATATATATATATAAAGGGGGAGGACATAGAGCAGTCCGAAGCGATTCAATGAGGTAATCCCACAATGAATTTAGAGTGTTATGAAACATCCCATTGCACTCTGGTGCCAGATAGTTCACCCTCTTTTAGTGCATATCTTAACATTTTTCCTAATAAAGAAGTAGGCATTCCATTATTTACGCACCACAAACACTTACACATTACACTCATTCTGAAAAAGTATTTGAAATAACTCAAATAAATGCAGCCTAAGAAAAGCCAATAGGGTTCGCTTCCAAAGATAGCCCTTGTCCGTTGCGGCCCCCTCTCCCAATAAGTGGTGGTGGAGTTGTTGCCCTCAAGGAATTACTAACCAGTTCTGTTGCTAGGTCTATTTTTTTCATCAATTTGTACATCATTCGCTGATTTTACTTTAATTTTCACTTTGCTGAACACAATTTTCTTCGCATAGACCTCACTACTTGTTCTTAACATAATGTCAATTGATTAACGAATCTGACAGTAAACCTCACTTTATTTCCTGTTTCTATCTCTATCCTTAATTTTCTGCTACAGACGGATGTTGCACATGTGTTCTCAATGTTGTTGTTTTCTTATGTTTCTGATTTGGAGTCTTCTAAATTCACTTCTCTCACAGGTTTTCTTGTCCCTTTACAACTAAATTCATTTCTTCTTTTTACTTATCATCTAATTCTACTGAGTATTTTAAATTCTTCTACTATCCAAGCTCCAAAATGGAACACAAGTCAGAGAGTTGAACATTAAAAGTATGAGACTAAGCAGAAAGGTATGTCATGCGAATCTCTTTCAATAGAAGAGGCATGCGACTGGAAAGCTTAGATATGTAGTGCCCGTTGTTATGGTAAACATAAAGGGAGTAACGAAAAAAATGTAGAAAGTTAATGAGAGCAAAAGACTACAATTTCAAGGGAAGTTGTGCGAGTGGAACCACCCCTAAAATAAATAAGCAACTGGAGAAGCGTTAATTAAGAAATTTTGAAGAGGTCTGAGAACACCCAACCTCTTATAACCTTTTCAGAAAGAAAACTAATGTGATTATTTCCAGAAAGACCACAGGAAGAGGAAATACCGAGAATATTAAGGGCAGACGAAGGATTGATTTGCGCAATTTCGAAGGTGTCTTAGTTGTGTGGAAGATTATTTAGAGTAGAAAGATGGAGGAACTGAGATTCTGAGGCATTGAAAATAAATGTTTTCTCTGCCCGATTTATAATTCGAGAAAAATCAGATGTTAACTGCTTCAGGGAAACCTTCTAGCGTCAATTGCATATTGAAAGTCTTTCAAAACGTTGAAAAAGATTTGAAGATAAGACAGATCCCTGAGGAACCCCATTATAAATTGATTTAAAGGATGAACATAAAGAGAAGGATAGAAAGTGAAGAGAAGTTTAGAAATCAAAGCTTTGTGCCAGACATTATCGAAAGTCTTTGATATGTCTAGCATTATAGCCAAAGATTCACCGAAATGCCGAAGAACTGAGGATCAAGAATCTGATAAAAGAAAAAAAGATCCAGTAGATCATTCCTTATAAAAAGCCACATGGATAAAATTGGAAGAATTGAGATATCATATCTTGCCTTTAAGGGTAAATTCGAAAACTTTAGAAAGAACAAATGCTAAATTAAATTAGATAATAGTTAGAGGGTTAAGATGGGCTCCCCGTTTTAGTCACAGGCTGAGTGAATGCAGCTCTCGAGCAGGAAAAATAGGTCGAATAGTAAAACGGATGAAATAGTTTAGTAACTTCTGTTAGTTCTGAGAATTGCTAGGGAGTTCTTCCGCAGAAGCAATAACCATTTTGAAGGGAAATAAAAGACCTACGAAAACGAATAAGACCGGTTTGTGGCATTTCGATGCCACAAATATTTCCTCGCAATAGGTGGGAGTCTTTCCCGCTGAAGACTTGAAAAGATAGAGCTGGATACATAAATATGAGGTTGATCAGATGAGCCCAGAGGGAGGAAAAGTTTGACGGTATAGAAGAATTAGAAGATTAAAAAAGGTCTTCATGTAGAATTAATCTCCAAGACGATCAAGAATACAAATTCGGAGTTCTGCCACCTATTTAAAAGATATTTCGATAGAGAAATGGAAGACAGGTTTTAACTGGTTTTTAGAATTAGAAGATGAATAAAGAACAAAGGAATTTAGTTTTAGAGTGACAAGAGAACGTAAGCAAAAATCGAAAGACTCCAAATCAGAGGTACAAGAACAAATCACTTCATTTGGCACATATTCACAACAACTGTCTTTAGCTGAAAATTAAAGATAAGGACAGTAAAAGGGAAAAGAAAAGGATTTGTTGTTTGAAAGCACAGTTCACCTGACTTTCGATCGAAGAAAAGAGAAGATTTCTAGCAGAGATAAAAATATGAATGTTATAGAAGTTAATGGAAAAAAGTAGACAGTGCACTAGGACAATACAGTGGTGAAATCTTGGTGGCATGAACCCTACTATTGGAGACTGGAGATCAAAAATATATACGTGATGAGAGGGTGAGGGGTAGTTGAGGGGAATTATTTTGATGCCGCCCCTCCAAACATCTGCGAGGAAGGTTCATATTTCATCATTTCATCTGTTTTAATCATATTTGAGTATATGATTGGTCTGTGGGGGACCTGTGAAAGAGTGGTAGAGAAGTGGTAGTGTGAGGCAACTCACTGTAAGGTACTCTAGAGATCTTTTTAGAACATGAAGAACGTAAAAAGCGAATCGAACGTTGTAATAAAGTGCAATAGAATGAGAAGGAAAGGGCTAGCCAAACCTAACAGAGAGAGAGAGAGAGAGAGAGAGAGAGAGAGAGAGAGAGAGAGAGAGAGAGAGAGAGAGAGAGAGAGAGAGAGAGAGAGAGAGAGAGAGAGAGAGAGAGAGAGAGAGAGAGAGAGAGAGAGAGAGAGAGAGAGAGAGAGAGAGAGAGAGAGAGAGAGAGAGAGAGAGAGAGAGAGAGAGAGAGAGAGAGAGAGAGAGAGAGAGAGAGAGAGAGAGAGAGAGAGAGAGAGAGAGAGAGAGAGAGAGAGAGAGAGAGAGAGAGAGAGAGAGAGAGAGAGAGAGAGAGAGAGAGAGAGAGAGAGAGAGAGAGAGAGAGAGAGAGAGAGAGAGAGAGAGAGAGAGAGAGAGAGAGAGAAATTATATATATTATTTTTTTTATTATTTTTTTTATTTTATACACAACACCATATCCCGCATGCTGCAGGGTGGTGTCAACTGCAGAAAAAAATTCCTGTAGTTGACACCACCCTGCAGCATGCGGAGATATGGTGTAGTGTATAATATATATATATATATATATATATATATATATATATATATATATATATATATATATATATATAATATATATATATTATATATATATATATATATATATATATATATATATATATATATATATATATATATATACATATATATATATATATATATATATATATATATATATATATATATATATATATATATATATATATATATATATATATATTTATAGCGGCTCCGTAGCTCAGTTGATCGAGCACTCATGATAGCAAACGAGAGGTCCAGGGTTCGAGGCCTGGCCGGAGCGGGAAATGTGAGCGGTTTCTCCTTGCGCTTAGCTTCGAATGACTGAGTCGTTGAATGAGTACATCAGTGGAGTGCTCTTGCCACTGATGGAAAAACTCCCCGGCATCCGCGATAGGACTGGCCCAGCCAGCGGTAACCGCCTTAGGGCCCAAGAAACTCGAGGATCTTCCTCGAAAGATCTTGCTGACAGGTGCTCGCACCTACAGGAGTAATGGTGAGTTTTTTTTAAATTTATATATTTATTTTTATTTATTTATTATTTTACCTCTGGAGGGCAAAGGCCAGAGGCCTACCAAATTTCCATCAGAGAAAGGAGCAAATAGAGATCCTGGTCAGATCCCACATTTCCTGAAACACTGTTTTTGAAGATGTGTAAGTTAGGAAATTGGAAAAATAGATGAAGGGAGTGTACTAAAGACTTTACCAGTACAGTATATGTAAGATTGAGCATAGCAGTTAGGTCTGGGGTCATAGGGTTTGACAGAGAAAGAATGAGACTGCGTAGAAAGACCTGTCGCAAGAGCTCTTCTCAATGGAGGATGTGTGCGACGAGAGAGTTCGGAAGAGCAGTGTCCGTTGTAATAGCGATAGTATGCAGAAAGTGACGCAACAATTCGACGGACAGAAAGAGATTGGATAGAATTAGTAAGAGCAGGAGAGTTGATAAATCGAAAAGCCCTAGACTCCATCCACCTTTTCAAGGAAAGCTTTATGAGTGGAACCACCACAGATATATGAGGCGTACACTATACAGGGGCAAACAACACCCCTATAAAGATCAAGTAACTGGGATGGTGTGAAGAATTTCTGAAGGCACCTCACAACACCCAACCTCTTAGAAGTTTGTTAAAAAGAGAAATAATGGGATCTTTCCAAGAAAGATCACTGTAAATAGAAACACCAAGAATATTAAGGAGAGATGAAGATTTGAGTTGTGTTTTCGAAGAAGATATAGTTGTGTGGAAGATTGTGTCGAGTAGAGAGATGGAGGAATTGAGTTCTTGAGGCATTGAAAACTACTATGTTTTCTCTGCCCAATTTGAAATGCGAGATAGATCAGAGGTTAGTTGCTCCAAGGCCAGACTCATTGTGTCTATTAACTGTTGTTGGGAGGGACGCCTTTCAAACCGAAAAGAGTACTGAAGAGTGGAATTATCGGCATAGGAGTGGATTGGAGATGAAGTAATAGATAGAAGGTCATGTGGACCTAACCCTGAGTCCTAACTTACGTATGTGGACTCCATGTGAACCCCCGGAGTCCTAACTTTACCTATGTGAACCCCATGTATTCATATGTAATATTTCTAAATAAAATTTTTAAAAATTTCCTTTAGGACCCCCTCAAAGCTTCTGGATCCCCCATTAGGAAAAGCTGTTTTACAATTAAGGGGAATACTTGAATTAATAATAATAATAATAATAATAATAATAATAATAATAATAATAATAATAATAATAATAATAATAATAAATAAAAAAAAAAAAAAAAAAATAAAAAAATAAAAAAATTAAAATTAAAAAAAAAAAAAAAAACTACTAAAAAAACTAAAATATATATAAATAATAATAATAATATAATAATATAATAATAATAATTAATAATAATAATAATAATAATAATATAAATAATAATAAATAATAATAATAATAATATAATAAATAATAATAAATAAAAAATAATAAAAGAATTTAAAAAAAAAAAATTTTTTTTAAATTTAAAATAAAAAAAAAAAAAAAAAAAAAAAAAAAAAAAAAAAAAAATTAAAAATTAAATTTAAATAAAAATAAATTAAAATTAAAAAAATTAAAAAAAAAGAAATTAAAATTTAAATAAATTTAAACAAATTAAATATTAAAATAAAAAAAAATAATTAAAATAATAAAAAATAATAAAAAAAATAAAAATAAATAAAAAAATAAAAAAAATAATAAAAATTAAAAAATAATAATAATAATAATAATAATAATAATAATAATATAATAATAATAATAATAATAATAATAATAATAAATAATAATAATAAATAATAATAATAATAATAATAATAATAATAGTAATAATAATAATAATAATAAAAGTTAAATTACTTGCGGTTTTCAAACTCGTCTCTTTTATTAAGTTTTAAAAGCATCTTTTGGATCCCCTTTTTGGCAAACAGACGAACGAACAAACTCGAAATTAATCATTCAAAGCCTCGTTCGAGCCGCCAATCGAACGCAGTTTAATACTCGATAAAAAAAAAAAAAAAAAAAAAAAAAAAAAAAAATACTTGAGCTTTAATTGGTATTCGACTCATTTTCAAAAGATTTCTTCCCGCCAAAATATCGCGCGTTTTTTTTTTTGGGGGGAGGGGGTAGAGGGTAACGAGGAAAAGCCCGCCAAAATTTAGCTTACTTTGATAGGGTGGAAGGAGGAAGATATTTTTTAGGCAGAAGATCGGATCTTCGTTCGAAATTCGACATTTTCCGACAAACGTGAAAAATATTTTAAATTTTGAAAATTACTTATAATGTTTTTTCCTTCTTTTTTTACATTACGATGAAATTTCCCTTTAAAAAAAGTTTCTTATGTTGTGTATTACAGAACATTTTAAAGCTTTATACAGAATGTCCTAGAACATAATAAGGAAGGGGGAAGGGGACAAGACCAGAATGTGGGGGTAACAGTAGAAGGGGAGCACTTAAGGTTTTTTTTTTTTGGAGGGAATTAATGCAAAATTTTTATATGTGACATGGCAATTACGGTTTGATCCATCAGACGTATTTTATGATTCACTGAAATCTTCAAACAGTAAAAGTGTATATGTATGTATGTATGCGTGTGTGAGTGTGTGTATGAAGTTCATGATTGATTCTTTGTTCGTTTTGGGAGGAATTTTCAAAATAAAATTCTATTAATGGTTCTTTTTAATTTTGCTTTTCCTAATTATATTTAAAATTGCAATTTATGTATTCTTTTAATGAAATAATGTTTTCACAACTTAATGTATTACTGTCATTATTTTCTTTCCCGCGCATTTTTGTCGTCTGTTTCGACGATGTTTTGTGTACTTTATTCTCAGCCTTGAAACTCTTTCCCACAGAGACGAGAGAAAATCTCAAACTTGGAAATTGCTTCATTTTCAACTTTTGTTCTCGTATTACAAAGGAATTATAACTCAAAAATAAAGTGTTCTTGTTAAATTTTGAGTCGAAATTTTTTTTCCTTCGTTTCTTATTCGGGTTGAAGTGCATCTAATTTTGGGAGCTCTTTCCCGTTACCTCAATGACCCTCTTGAGTCGCTTGCAGGACAAAAGTTTCAGAATAACTTTTGCATAAATGTTAAAAGTTTATTTTAAAGGTAACTTTATATATCTTTTCGTTAGGCTTAGTAGTGTGTAGTGTAAATATTTTTTTTGTTTACACTATGTGCGTTTATCTATGGATGTAGTTGCTTGTTTGTATTTTTTTATTTTTAATATGGAGGCAAAGGGAATTTTAGAGACAACAAAACAGCTGTGGTAAAGGGACAACATTACTCTTTAGTAGAGACGACCACTCTTTAACCGTGTCTTTTTTGCAGGATCATGTCAAAGTACCAAATTTCCGTCGAATTCTATAAAAACTTCAAAACTTGCTTCATACAACCAATTTTAAGAGAACTTTCGCTTCATTATAATTCTGCTTCTTAAAAAAATAATTTACTGTTCTTAGACTCATTACTGTTCAAACTGAAAGCTATATATATATATATATATATATATATATATATATATATATATATATATATATATATATATATATATATATATATATATATATATATAATATATATATATATATATATATATATATATATATATATATATATATATATATATATATATATATATATATATATATATAATATATATATATATATATATATATATATATATATATATATATATATATATATATATATATATATATATATATATATATATATATATATATATATATATATATATATATATATATATATATATATATATATATATATATATATATATATATATAATAAAAAATATATATATATATATATATATATATATATATATATAGTATATATATATAATATATATATATATATATATATATATATATATATATATATATATATATATATATATATATATATATATATATATATATATATATATATTAAAGAATACTAAAGCCACTCGCACTCTGATGTTATGATAACTTTTATTTTAAACCACTAATATAAAACGAGAAAAAGTAAAAAGCTTAGACGTAGTTAACTATGAGTTAAAAACTGGAAAAGTAGTTTTAAGATTAAAAAAAAATGAACGATATTTCAAGCCTCAGGGCTGGAGCTCCCTTATCAGGTGCAATGGAAGAAAGAACAGAATAAAATAGTGAATACATTGAAAACAAACTTATAGATAACGTGAGCGAGACGCACAAACCAACACGATCCAATAAAGGACGAGATGCGCAGACGCACAGACCAGACTGCGCATACCAACGAACAAACGAGCAATATGCTCGTCAGCACGTACGCAAGCACAAACAACTTCATACTCACTCTATTACAATTTCAATGGACACTGTCTTCTGAACTCTCCCGTCGTACACCTCCTCCATTGAGAAGGGCTCAATCTTTCCTCTGTTCAACCCCAAATTACCGTTATGCGCAATCTTACATGTACTGTACTGATAAAGTCTGGAACACACTCCCTTTATCTGTTTTCCCAACTTCCTTTGACTTGCATACTTTCGAACGCCGTGTATCGGGACATGTCAAGCTTTAACGACCAGGTTTCAGTACGACCCCAACTCTGGTAAATTAGTAGGCCACTGGCCTTTGCCCACCTGATTATATATATATATATATATATATATATATATATATATATATATATATATATATATATATATATATATATATATATATATATATATATATATATATATATATATATATATATATATATATATATATATATATAGATATATATATATATATATATATATATATATATATATATATATATATATATATATATATATATATATATATATATATATATATATATATATATATATATATATATATATATATATATATATATATATATATATATATATATATATATATATATATATATATATATATATATATATATATATATATATATATATATATATATATATATATATATATATATATATATATATATATATATATATATATATATATATAATATTATATATATATAATATATATATATATATATATATATATATATATATATATATATATATATATATATATATATATATATATATATATATATATTATATTTATATAATATAATATATATATATATTATATTATATTATATATATATATATATAATATATATATATATATATATATATTATATATATATATATATATATATATATATATATATATATATATATATATATATATATATATATATTATATATATATATATATATATATATATATATTATATATATATATATATATATATATATATATATAATATATATATATATATATATATATATATATATATATATATATATATAGTATATATATATATAATATATATATATATATATTATATATATATATATATATATATATATATATATATATATATATATATATATATATATATATATATATATTATATATATATATATATTATATATATATATATATATATATATATATATATATATATATATATATATATATATATTATATATATATATATATATATATATATATATATATATATATATATATATATATATATATATATATATATATATATATATATATATATATATTATATTATATAATATATTATATATTATATATATATATATATATATATATATATATATATATATATATATATATATATATATATATATATAATATATATATTTATTATATATATATATTATATATATATATATTTTTATATTTATATATATATATATATATTATATATATACCCTCTGGGGGGCAAAGGCCGGAGGAATACTAAATTACCACCAGAGTTAGGAGTCAAGTCAGAAACCAAGTCAATTTAAAAGGTCGACATGTCCCGAAACAGGAAGTTATAGGAAGCTGAGAAAACAGATGAAGGGAATGTGTTACAGACTTTACCAGCAGAGTACATGTAAGATTTAGCAAAGCGGTTAAGTTTGGACAGAAAAAAGATGAGTGTGTGTATAAAGGCGTGTTGAATGAGCTTTACTCAATAGAGGAGTATGCGACGGGAGAGTTCAGAAGAACAGTGTCCATAGCAATAGCGATAGTAATGAGAGCGTGACGCAGCAGTTCGACGGGCAAAAAGAGACTAGAGAGAATTAGTGAGAGCAGAAGAGTTGATAAGACGAAAAGCCCTAGACTCCAGCTTTTCAAGGAGAACTGTATGCATGCAAGAGATACAGCAAAAACCCCCTATAGAGTGCAAGCAACTAGGGTGTAGTGAAGAAATTCTGAAGGCGTCTCAGAACACCTAACCTCTTAGAAGCTTGTTTAGAGAGAGAAGTAATGTGATCCTTCTTAGAATAATCATGAGAAAAAGAAACACCGAGAATATTAAGCAGAGGTAAAAGTTTTGAGTTGCTTGTTTTCGAAGTAGTCATTGTTGTGTGGAAGATTGTGTCGAATAGAGAGATGGAGAAATTGAGTTTTTAGGAATTGAAAACGACTATGTTTTTTCTGCCCCAATGTGAAATACGAGATAGATCAGATAATAGTTGCTCCAAGCTACCCCCCTTACATGTGTTAACTGCTGTTGGAAGAACTGTCTTTCAAATTGAAAGAAGTAATGTAGGGTGGAGTCATCGGCATAAGAGTGGATAGAAAATGAAGTAATAGATAGAAGGACACTAATGAAAAGCAAAAAAGTATGGGGGATAGGAGAAATCCTTGAGGAACACCACTATTAATAAAATTAAAGGATGAACGATGGCCGTCTACAACAGCTGCTATAGAACAATGAGAAAGGAAATCAGAGAGAAGGTCAGAGAGGGAAGAATAGATACTGAAAGAGGAAAGTTTGGAAATCAAAGCTTTGTGCCAGACTCTATTGAAAGTTTTGATATGTCCATGACCACAGAGAGAAAGGGAAAAGATCACCAGAAGAGCGTCTACGAAACCCATACTGAGATCTGTGATAAGATTAGAAGAATTGAGATGTTTCCAAATCATTATATTTAGGATAGATTTGAACATTTTAGAAAGAACGGAGGTTAAAAAAATAGGAAGATAATTAGAGGATTGAGAGGGGTCTCCCTTCTCCGGCACAGGTTGAATGAGCGCACGTTTCCAACAAGAAGGGAAGGTTGAAGTAGAAAACAGTTTTTAGTGCTTCGGAGGATAGATTTGCATGATTCTGGGATGAAATATAAGTTGCATGAGTTTCTGAAGTTCGAAGACAACGGTAATCCCTGAAGGCAACATCCCTGCTGCAGATAACGCTAGAACAAGCAGGGTTAAACCAAAGTTTGTTAGGTTTAGTAGAAGGGAAAGAATATGGAATGAACACCTCCAAGCCAGAGAGAATCACCTCGGTTATGCGCTCTGCTCATTCTGAGGGACCATTCCCACGGAAACAGTAATCATTCCATGGGAAATCAGAAAAGTACAACCGTAAGTCAGACCAGTTACTGGCACCGAAATTCCAAAAAGTCTCCTCATCGAAGGCGGGGCTGTTCTTTCTGAAGATTTGGAGATAGAACAAGTTACAGAGATAAGGAGGTGATCGGATGAACCCAGAAGAGGAAAGAGTTTAACAATATAAGGGGAAGGATTAAAAGTTAGGAAAAGATCAAATATGTTGGTTTCATAAGTGAGGCGATCAGAGATACTGGTAGGGAGATGCACCAACTATTTCTATTTTGGAGTTAATATAGTCGAAGAATTTTTTGTAGTCTTTAGAATTAGGAGATAAATAGACTATAAGGAGAATAGAAGGAGAGAGAGAGGAGAGAGAGAGGAGAGAGGGAGAAAGAGGAGATAGAGGAGATAAAGAGGAGAGAGAGAAAGAGAAGAGAGAGAGAAGAGAGAGAGAGAAGAGAGAGAGAGAGAGAGAGAGAGAGAGAAGTGAGAGAGAGAGAGAAGAGAGAGAGAGATATATAAAAAAGACAGTTTTTAATTTAGATTCATCTTGCAAAGATTTCCCATACAGATTATCTGAATAAACCGAGCGAAGTTTCCATAGCAACCCTTCTTCAATAGAAGCAAATATGTTTATATAAAATATATATATATATTAATATATATATATATATATATATATATATATATATATATATATATATATATATATATATATATATATATATATATATATATATATATATATATATATATATATATATATATATATTATATTTTACTATTCACCCCTCCCACTCTCGTGGGGTGGTGCCCATCACAGTTCACTCACACCCACACATTCATACTCTATCTCCTCTCCCCCTCACCACTGCCCTCCATCTCACTCTGTCCTCTGGGACTCTCCTACCTACGTCCACATTCAAACCTCTGCCCAGCCAATATCTCCCTCACCCCATCCAGCCACCTCCACCTCGGCCTCCCCTCCCCCTTCCTCCCTCTACCTTGGATCTCATCACAATACCCACCATCCTATTCTCATCCATTCTACACATAGGCCCAAACCATCTTAAAACACCCTCTTCCGCTCTGCCCACTATTTCCCTCGTCTATTCACACATCTCTCTTATTCCTTCGTTTCTGATTCTATCTACCCTCCTTAACCCACATATAGCCCTCAATTCTTTCGTTTCAAAAAATTCTAATCTTTTCCTAATATGAGCATACATCACCTATGTTTCACACCCATATATTGCAGATGGCAGACACATACTCTCAAACATCCATACCTTTATTTCCTTTGATATTTTCCCCTTCTTCCATACTTCCTCAGTCCCTCCATCACTTTCATTCCTTCCATCATCTATTCTTTATTTCCCCATCCATTCTCCATTTTCCCTCCACTAGCATTCACAGATATTTAAACTCTTCTACCTCCTCAAATTTCTCTCCCCCCCCCACCCCGACACCCCCCATTCCTCCCCTCTTATTGCTTCATCCCTGCCCCCAATCCTCATCACTTTACTCTTTGCTGAGTTTATTTACCCTTAATCCCTTAGACGCACATTCCCTCACAAACTCTTTCACCAACATTCTCAGCTTCTCCCCAGATTCGGCAACTAACACCGCATCATCCGCAAACAACAAGACATTTACCTCCCATTCACCCTCTCTACTTCTCAACCTAATACCCTTCCCTTCCCTCTCCATCCTCCTAACAGCACCATCCATTAACACATTAAACAACACGGAGACATAACAAAGCCCTGCCACAGTCCAACTCCCACGTTAAACCATTCAGTCAGTTCCCTCTTCACCCTCACTCTCGCTCTACAGTTCTCATGAAGTGATTTATTTCCATTCAATAATCTACCTCTCACTCCCCCTCCCTTAGAACCTCAAACAATTTCCTCCTTCAAACTCTATCATACGCCTTTTCCAAATCCATAAAGCATACATACCCCACTCTATCTTTCTCACGCAATTTCTCAACAATCATTCTCAGTGTAAACACCTGATCCACACATCCCCTACCTTCTCTAAAACCTCCCTGTTTCTCCCCACTCTCTCTTTTGTCAATTCTTTCACTTTCGCTACCAAAATTCTCCCATAAATTTTCCCTACTACACTCAACAAGTTTATCCCCCTATAATTCCTACACACCATCTTATCCCCCTTCCCTTTATATATCGGCACTATACAAGCATCTTGCCACTCCTGAGGCACTTTTCCCTCTCCCCAACACACATTAAACATTCACACCATCCAGTCAACTATCACTCTCGCTCCCACCCTTATCATCTCCCAATATATACCATCCATTCTTGCCGACTTTCCCATCTTCACT
>SEYY01008322.1:5000-10000 GCA_009176605.1 Armadillidium nasatum | reverse complement strand
ATTATTATTATTATTATTATTATTATTATTATTATTATCATTATTATTATTATCCTAAAGAGCAAAATTAATTCACCATCTATAATTAATCATTTGGGAGGTCCCGACGACATTGTAAGGTATTGGGAGTGCCCGTTTGTATAGGTGTGTGCCTGTACCTACACAAATGATGCAGTTTATCATCGATGGGCAGGCGTAGGTGCGATATCGACGAAATATATATAGGGCAAACCAGCCAAATTCGGTGAGTGACGTGGTAGGAGAGGTAACGTCACGGGTATGCCTGGTATAGAGAGTATTCAACTTTTAACATTTGTGCAAGTAATACGGAGAGGTTACGAAAGAGTTTGACACGCGACGACTGTGTGGCAATTAAAACACTAACAGCTGAAGAGTACTGTCAACGCCAACTTGGCCGTCGGTTCGGGTCTCACCATACAACCAGCGGAAGGATCCTACAGAGATACGAGTTGATACATGCTCACACCAGGCTGCCTGGTCAAGGTAGGCGACGGACAATAGCCGTAGAGGACACATATATATACGGTTAATGGCAGCTCTCAATTGACATGCAACACCACGTGACTATCGTGCAGAGCTGCAGGCTGTCCATCAGACCCTTGTTAGCACGAATACCATCCTACGTCACCTCGCGGAATAAGGATACCACCCACGGAGGCCGGCAAGAGGGCCCCCTCTCACCAGAAAGCACCGAAAAGCAAGGATGGCTTTCGCACAACAACACCTGCATTGTCGGCCCAGGATTAAACGAGTATCCTATTTACGGACTAGTGTCGATTCAATCTGCACAGCTCTGATGCACGTTCCAGGGTTTATTATTTTTATTAGCCAGATATTTTGGTGATTACCTCAACACGGTAGGGATTGGAACATTGGACTGGCCCGCGTACTGTCCCGACCTAAACCCCATAGAGCACGTGTGTGACACACCTAAAAAGGTGGCTGTGACGGCTACAACACCAGCAACACAAAATTAACGACCTGCGACAAACGGTTGTAAACCTATGGGAAAAACCGCCACAGGAAACCATCCAGGACCTTTTCTCCAGCATGCATCAACGGTGTTTAGCTGTCATAGAAGAAAGGGGAGGCCACGCAAGGTACTGACTACCAGAAAAAGGTGGCATGCAGGTTTGCACCGATCCCTACTTCTATGCCACAGTGTTTCAGGGTCCCAGGGGTTATCATAGTGGGGTACCACATTATCCCCGTTATACATAACCTGTGCAGTATATTAACAATGTTACTACCCGTATTTTATGTTTCAGTATCCTCCTATACTGACGTTTGTTCCAGTGGTATGTTAATTTTGCTCTTCGATATATTTTTATTTTTATTTTATTTTTATTTTTTTTATTTTTTTTATTTTTTTTTATTTTTTTTACTTTTTTTTTATTTTTATAATTTTTTATTTTTATTTATTTTTATTTATTTTTATTATTTTTATTTTTATAGTTATTTTTATTTTTATTTTTATTTTTATTTTTTATTTTTTTATATTTTTTTATTTTTTTATTTTTTATATTTTTTATATTTTTATTTTTATTACTAATTTCGGTCTTGCCCTGAGCGTGCGAGATCATTTTTTATTCCAACTTGAGCTTCATTTTAAATGAATAAATTATTTAGTAAATGCGTGGCCAGTCCCGAAGGAAAATAAATTTGCGCATGAAATTGTTTTTCATATTTGTTTTTATTCCTCAGTTTTTATTCCAAATTTAAGAAAATTTTATTCTATTAAAAGAGTTAAGTGTTTAGGTTCTATTAGTTAATGGTTACTACCACCAATTTCCAAGTACTCTCCAAGTAATACCATGGAAAGAGAAGTAACTACTAGCGCCCTCTTGTAATTTTATTATTATTAAAGGATTCTTTGCCAAAAATCTCTTCCCATTAGCAAACCAGAGATTACAAGATTAACTACCATTCGAGCTACATGAATTGATTCAGCTTTTTATTTATCCAGATAAGTTCCTTACATAGAAACTAGTAAATATGGAATTCAAGTATATTATCTGGTAAGTGTTAATAAGTTTGAGTTAAGATTATTTTACTAGCGAACTTCTTGGCAAAACTATATTATATTAAAAAATTAAAATTGATTTCTAGATTAATAATTCAATTTGAATTTGTAAATTTTACTGAAATTTTTAAAACAACAATATAAATTACGATAATAATATAAATGTTTGATATTAATTTTTAATTTCGAAATTTCAATCATTTCAATTAACCTATAAAATACAAAGCTAAAAATAAGGCTTAATTTGACTCATTTTTCATCAGAAGACCTTAAATACAAAACTGTTTTTTTGTTCTTTTGAGTTTCAAACATTATCAGCACAAATTACAATTCACTATTAGGGCGAATTCGCAAACGGACGTAAAGTCGGCCGCTGATTGAGAGCGGGCTCACATAGTGTACATTACTGCGTATCGTAATGGCGTAGTGAATGTTTTCAAAATGGCCAACTGCAGAGAGTCAGTAGTTACGTATAGCGTGGTAGTGGTGTACTATCGATTCTGTGTGGTAGCCAGATTTTATAATATTATGACATAATTCAAAGTCATAACGCCCTCACAATCACTGGTCAACTTTACGTTCGTTGTTTTTTTTAGTAAAAAAAAATGTATTCAATGAAATTGGTGTAGTTATTTGGAATCAAATGGATGATTGCCATATTATGTGGCAAAAACTGGTAGCTTAGAAGTCATCGGCAAGACATCAAAAATATGATTATGGACTTATCCTATGCAATCTGTATTCCCTCTATACACCCTGCATTCCTTAGAGCTCACAAATCTTTACAACTGGAATCAGATTTTAAGAAGTAAAGAAAACGACCCCTAGAATCCTTTTTTCATTTACACTATTTTCTTTTTTTAATTTCGGCTAAACAACTATGAAAATCATAATAATAATCGAAATAAGTTTATTATTATTATTATTATTATTATTATTATTATTATTATTATTATTATTATTATTATTATTATTATTATTATTATTATTATTATTAAGGAAAAGAGGCCTTCCTTTGATGAAAAGAATTTTATAACAAAGGAAGTCAAATCCAAACAAATTAACGTATTGCTCTTGAGGGTAAAAAAATGAGGAAATAAAATAGAAAAAGGGAAAATTCAACGGCTATTCATTTTTCCCGCCATTATTTAATATCTTTTAAAAACAATAAATTATGACAACGTTTCATTTTTTTTCCCCGACACCCGCGTTGAGGGAATTTTCCCTTGAAAACAATTCATCTTTTTTTTTTCTCCAGAATTGAAAGAAAAGAAAAATCCCAAGGCTGCCATCGTGACGTCATATTCAATAGATATTTTCCTCTCTATATGTGGATTAAATTCCATTTTTTTTTTTTTCATTTCCGTCGAGAGCTTCTCCTTATGTTGACATTTCCTTGTCTCATTTTTTGCTTACGCTTTCATTTTTTAGTTTCCTGCTATATATATATATATATATATATATATATATATATATATATATATATATATATATATATATATATTATATATAATATATATATATATATATATATATATATATATATATATATATATATATTATAATATATATATATAAAATTTCACATCCGCATCCGCACTTATCCAAAATCGACATCCGCATCCGCATCCGCAAATTAGAAAATATGACATCCGATCCATCACTAATATATATATATATATATATATATATATTATATATATATATATATATTAATATATATATATAATATATATATATATATATATATGCGAATTGTAGATCAAGAGTGAGGGTGAAGAGAGAACTATCGGATTGGTTTAGCATAGGAGTGGGATTGAGACAGGGGTTTGTAATATCTCCATGTTATTTAATCTATTGATGAATGGTTTACTTAGAAAAATGGAGAGAAGGGAAGAGTATTACGTTGAGAAATATGGAGGGTGAATGTGAAGTGAATGTCTTACTTTTTCAGATGATGCGGCATGTTTGGTGCAGAATCTGGAGAAAAGATGAGAATACTTGTGAGAGAGTTTGAAGGGAAATGTGCAAACACGAGATTGAAATTCAATCCAGCGAAGAATAAAGTTATGAGGATTGGAGGTGGGGATGAGGAAATGTGGAGGGAGGAATTGGTTTGTAGAAGTGTGAGAATGGAAACTTGAGGAGGTGAATGAATTCAAATATCTAGTAATGTTGGGTGGAAGGTAAGGGTGGGACGGAAAAAGGAATAAAGAACAGAGTGGTAGAAGAATGAAAGTATTGGAAGAAAGGAAAAATTTCGAAAGAAATAAAGATAAGAATGTTTGAATGTATGTGTTCACCTTCTGTATTGTGTGTGTGAACATAGACGATAAGTGCTCGGTCGAGAAAAAGTTTCAATGTCTTTGAATCTTTGAGATGAAAGATTTGAGAGCGATATATAAATTGAGAAGGATTGATAGGATTAGAAATGAAAGAATAAGGGAGATGTGTAAATGGAAGAAGGGTGTAATTGATAGAGAGGAGGAGGATGTGCTAAAATGGTTTGGACATATGTGAAGAATGAAAGAGAACAGAAGTTGGCAAGGTACGTAGATCCGATGTAGATAGGGGAAGGGGGGGAGGGAGGCCGAAGTGGAGATGGATGGATGGAGAGAGTGATTTTGATGGAAGGAATTTGAGTTTAGACGAGGGTAGAAGATTTGTGGAGACAGAGTGGGGGAGGTGGTGAAAGCGTTGAAGGTAAGAATAGTTATGTTTGTAAGGGAATTGTGCGGGCAACCCACGCAAGTGAGTAAGATATATATTTATATATATATATATATATATATATATATATATATATATATATATATATATATATATATATATATATATAAAATTAAAATTATATCCGCATCCGCATCCGCATCCGCATCCGCATCCGCATCCTCATCAAAATTAACATCCGCATCCGCATCCGCACTTTCAAAATTCAAATCCGCATCCGCATCCG
>SEYY01008321.1:17500-29730 GCA_009176605.1 Armadillidium nasatum | reverse complement strand
TCTTTTGGATAAGGTTGAGTCAAAGGCTAAAAAAAAAAAAATTGTTTCGCTCTTTCTAATTCACTTGACCCTTTATCTTTGCAAACTTGACGTTTGCGCCTTGTCTCTTTTATGTAGGTATTACAACTGCAAATGCTCTAGGGAACTGTCCACTCATATACCTCCGCCTTTACGACAGCTTCGTAACACAAAAGGTGCATTGTCTTCATATAAATTTTGTGTGGACGTAGGCAACTCCAGGCTTGTTCGCTGTGATGCCTCATTCTTTCCATCCAGCTCTTTTGTGGAATTTTATTCCATCTCCTATGTTCCCTGCCAAATTTAATCTCAATTGCTTTAAAGTTCAAGTCTGTGTTCACCTACGAAATTTGAGTTTGGTGGGACTTTGTATGGTTTTTCTTATTCTCTCATTGATCTAACACCCCCTCCTTGAATAGGGCTCTACCCGTGAGAAGTGGTGATGTGTAATGTGATATATAATATATAATATATATATTATATATATATATATATATATAGATATATATATATATATATATATATATATATATTATATATATATATATATATATATATATATATATATATATATATAATATAATATATATATATATATATATATATATATATATATATATATATATATATATATATATAATATATATATATATATATATATATATATAGTATATATATATACAGCTTACCACCACTCATGGCAGAGCCCTTTTCAAGGAGGGTCATATAAAAGAGAAAGAAGAAAGAGAAACCACCCAGCCATGAATCTAACACACTTCTTTCAGGTGGGCACAGACGGAAGCCTTGAAGAGAGGACGATTAAATGCAGGAGGAAAAATATATGATGGTAAGGAGTTCCACAGAACAGAGGTTGTTGGAAAGAAGGACGCACCACAAGGGGAAAGCCTGGGGTTTCCAGCATCCACACCAAATTCATGTGAAGTCAGGGCACCACTTGAACAACGAGTGCGACGCAATGGTAATATCTATAGAAAAGACATAGTGCGCCAACGTCATGTCGCAGAGATAGATGGTCAAGCGAGCTTGAAAGTAGAAGTCATTTTATTAATCTTTTAGCCTTAGACTCAATCCTATCCAGAAGAGAGGAGGAACTGGAGCCTTCCCAAATGTCAGAACAGTACTCCATAAAAGGGCGAATAAGACCCTTATATAATTGGAGTAACTGCTCAGAAGAGAAAAATTCTCGCAACCTGAACAGTATTCCCAGTTTCTTAGAGTTCGCCTTAGCAACCATTGTGATATGTGGTTTCCAAGACAATTTATTGTTTATCTTTAGTCCAAGAATGATAATGTTATTTACAGGTGAGACTGGAGAGCAATCGAGGAAGATAGGAAAGTTGGGAGGTGTTTTGGAGAGTGAGATGTAAAGAAGTTGAGTTTTTAAAGAGTTAAATGACCTCACCGAGAAATCCCATTCAGATCTGCAAGAATAGAATCGGAAAGTTAAAGACGAGAAGCCACTGTAGAAGCAAAAGATTAAGCAGATTTGAAATGAGTAGAAGAATGGAGAGTTGAGTCATCAGCATTAAAGTGAACAAAATTAGAAGTGTAGTTGAGAAGATCGGTAATGAAAAGTAAGAATAAAGTTGGAGATAAAGCAGAACCCTGAGGAGCACCACAATTGACAGGAAAGGAAGAAGAGGTCGCTCCATTTACAAGTGCCAAAATGAAAAGATCTGAGAGAAAACTAGACAAGAGTAAGCAAAGAGAAGGAGGAAACCCAAAAGAAGGGAGCTTAGAGAGCAGCGACGCATGCCATATCCGGTCAAAATCCTTGGATATGTCAAACGCCGCTACACAATACTCCCCGAAGTCCCTAAGGGCAGAAGACCATAAATCAATGAGATAGGAAAGTATGTCACAAGTTGACCTAGAAACGTCCAAAGCCTTACTGATGATCTGAAAGAAGAGAATGAGTTTCAAAAATTTTAGACAGAATACAAGTGAGAGCTATAGGTCGATAGTTGGAAGGATCAGAGCGGCTAACTTTTTTCGGGATCTGTTGAACATATGCGCGCTTCCAGCACTGAGGAAAAAGTATTAGTATTAAGGCATAGAGAGTAGAGCTGAACGAGGACAGGCGCTAACTCGGAAGCACACTCCCTCAGAACACGAGGGGAAATGCCATCCGGGCCATTGGCCTTCCTAACGTTCATAGATTTCAGGATCCCATGCACTCGATCATGAGTTATCACAGGTAGAGACATGAGAAGCCTGAGAGGAGAAGGAGTAAGAGGAGGGATGCCAGAATCGAGCAGGGTGGAATTAGATGAAAAAAGGAGGCCGAAGAGATTAGCCTTTTCAGAAGGAGTATTAGCTACAGAACCATCAGAGCGAATAAGAGGAGGAAAGGCAGATTTACAGAAGTTGTTAGAGATATTTTTGACAAGAGGCCAGAAATTTTTATCAGTAGGAGAACCATGGAGGTCAGCGCACTTCCTTTTAATGAAAGTACGCTTAGTCCGTCGAAGAACATCCCTGCAACGATTCCGAGCTGAATGAAAATTAGCAAGAGTGATAGGAGAAGGAGAGTTTTTCCATTCACGATAAGCATTGTCTCTCTCCCGAAGGACAAGAGAACAGTTGCCATCGAACCATGGATTTTGAGGAGAAAAAGATTTAGTTGAAGATGGAATGAATCTGCCCATCCCGTCAAGGATTACGGCCCCTACCTTTTCAGCAGAAACAGAAGAGTCCCCCAAGATAAAGCAAGATTCACTTCAATGGTAGTTAGCAAAGAAGCGACTCATTGCCCCCCATATTAGCCCGATTGAAGTGCCAGAAAGTACGTTTAGGGCATGGTGGAGCTGTTGGAGAGAAAGCATTATAATTAAGAGCTACAAGATTATGGTCAGAGTTATCGATAGATGGGAAAATGGTGTATCGTTAAGAATGCTAAAAGATTTGGCCTCATCATTGTTTTGGAGAGGGAGATGTAAAGAAGTTTGGTTTTTAAAGAGTTAAATTTCACAAGGTTGCTGTATCAGTATGAGAGGAGCCCAACCATTCAGAGTGGTGTACGTTGAAATCCCCTAAATAGAGGACTTCAGCATTTGGATGAGAAGAAGTGACAGTCTCGTGAGTAGTAGTAAGATATTGAAAAAAAACTGGAAAATCTGTTCCATTAGGGGAGCAGTAGCAGAAACACAAGATAATTGCAGTAGTAGGAAGACAGATTTTAAGCCATAAAACCTCAAAATTAAAATATTCAATATATATATATATATATATATATATATATATATATATATATATATATATATATATATATATATATATATATATATATATATATATATATATATATATATATATATATATATATATATATATATATTACTGTAGTTTACATATAGGTGGGTCCGTTACTCTCCTTAATGATACATCACCATTGTTTATTCTTATCTAGCCAGAGCAGGAGTCGGAGCCTCATAAATCTAGCCAGAGCAGGAGCCGGAGCCTCAAATCTTGCTAGAGCAGGAGCCGGAATCTCAAATCTAGCAAGAACAGGAGCCGGAGCCTCAAATCTAGCCATAGCAGGAGCCGAAGCCTCATAAATCCAGCCAGAGCAGGAGCCGAAGCCTCATAAATCCAGCCAGAACAGGAGCCGAAGCCTCATAAATCCAGCCAGAGCAGGAGCCGAAGCCTCATAAATCCAGCCAGAACAGGAGCCGAAGCCTCATAAATCCAGTCAGAGCATGAGCCGAAGCCTCATAAATCCAAGCAGAACAGGAGCCGAAGCCTCATAAATCCAGAGAGCAGGAGCCGAAGCCTCATAAATCCAGCCAGAGCAGGAGCCATGAGCCGAAGCCTCATAAATCCAGCCAGAGCCAGGAGCCGAAGATAGCAGGAGCCGAAGCCTCATAAATCCAGCCAGAGCAGGAGCCGAAGCCTCATAAATCCAGCCAGAGCAGAGAGCCGAAGCCTCATGAATCCAGCCAGAGCAGGAGCCGAAGCCTCATAAATCCAGCCAGAGCAGGAGCCGAAGCCTCATGAATCCAGCCAGAGCAGGAGCCGAAGCCTCATAAATCCAGCCAGAGCAGGAGCCGAAGCCTCATAAATCCAGCCAGAGCAGGAGCCGAAGCCTCATAAATCCAGCCAGAGCAGAGAGCCGAAGCCTCATAAATCCAGCCAGAACAGGAGCCGAAGCCTCATAAATATAGCCAGAGCATGAGCCGAAGCCTCATAAATCCAGTCAGAGCATGAGCCGAAGCCTCATAAATCCAGTCAGAGCATGAGCCGAAGCCTCATAAATCCAGTCAGAGCATGAGCCGAAGCCTCATAAATCCAGTCAGAGCATGAGCCGAAGCCTCATAAATCCAGTCAGAGCAGGAGCCGAAGCCTCATGAATCCAGCCAGAGCAGGAGCCGAAGCCTCATAAATCCAGCCAGAACAGGAGCCGAAGCCAGCCAGAGCAGGAGCCGAAGCCTTATAAATCCAGCCAGAGCAGGAGCCGACCGAAGCCTCATAAATCCAGCCAGAGCAGGAGCCGAAGCCTCATAAATCCAGCCAGAGCAGGAGCCGAAGCCTCATGAATCCAGCCAGAGCAGGAGCCGAAGCCTCATAAATCCAGCCAGAGCAGGAGCCGAAGCCTCATAAATCCAGCCAGAACAGGAGCCGAAGCCTCATAAATCCAGCTAGAGCAGGAGCCGAAGCCTCATGAATCCAGCCAGAACAGGAGCCGAAGCCTCATAAATCCAGCCAGAGCAGGAGCCGAAGCCTCATAAATCCAGCCAGAAGCAGGAGCCGAAGCCTCATAAATATAGCCAGAACATGAGCCGAAGCCTCATAAATCCAGCCAGAACAGGAGCCGAAGCCTCATAAATATAGCCAGAACATGAGCCGAAGCCTCATAAATCCAGCCAGAGCAGGAGCCGAAGCCTCATAAATCCAGCCAGAGCAGGAGCCGAAGCCTCATAAATCCAGCCAGAGCAGGAGCCGAAGCCTCATAAATCCAGCCAGAGCAGGAGCTGAAGCCTTATAAATCCAGCTAGAGCAGGAGTCGGAGCCTCATAATTTTAAGGTGATAGATCAGGAGTTATTCAATTACAAAATCGGAGTCCTAGTCGGACAGTGCAAAATAATGGAGCTTGAGCCTGTGTTGGAGCAAACAGAGAAATTTGTATTCTTTTCAGCATTGTTTGTTTGTCTTCGCTGTTTGTCCTGTTAGTCTATCTGTCCTTTAGTCTGTTTGTTCGTGAGTTTGTCGAACTCTCTCTGTTAATTAATTAACGAACTCTTACGAAGCGAACGTGAGGAGGGGAATGGCGGCGGGTCACGTGGGACCACACGAGCTCTCCCGGGACCGAAAGAAACAATAAAAAATTTGCCGCCTCGTTAAGAATGTATTTTTTTCCTCTTTTAAATTGGGTAAATTAGCTAATAGCTGTCTCATAGAGGGTTTAAGTGCCCAGGCGGCTCGTAAAGACAAGAGTTTAAGATCCCATTCCTATTCTATGACGTGATCCTTACTCTATCTTTGATTCATTCTGGGCACTCTCACTTAAAAGCGCGCACCAACACACACACGCACACACACACACACACACACACACACACTATATATATATATATATATATATATATATATATATATATATATATATATATATATATATATATATATATATATATATATATATATATATATATATATATATATATATATATATATATATATATATATATATATATATATATATATATATATATATATATATATATATATATATATATATATATATATATATATATATATATATATATATATATATATATATATATATATATATATATATATATATATATATATATATATATATATATATATATATATATATATATATATATATATATATATATATATATATATATATATATATATATATATATATATATATATATATATATATATATATATATATATATATATATATATATATATATATGTGTGTGTGTGTGTGTGTGTGTGTGTGTGTGTGTGTGTGTGTGTGTGTGTTTATAGTGGAATTTAAGTGAATTGAATGCGAGTATTTTTCCTACTGATTAAAATAAAAATAGTTTATATTGAATAAGATAGTAGTAGCTTCAATAGGCAGGGGTGGCCGGGGTATGGCCCCTGGGTTACTGACTAATTACAGGTTATCTCAATACCTTTAATATTTTGGTTGGGAAAATTTCGTGATCATTATGATTATGATGATCATTTTATGATCATTATGATTATTATGATGGTTTATTATCATTGCCCCGTATCCCAGTTGATTTGGAGTCATTCGTGATCATTACCTCCCAGGGTCATATTGTATAGGGGTGTCTTTTAGAGTCGTGTCTCCCTGGTCATAATGGATGACGTTAAATTTCTGGATAGCCTATATAATATACCTAAAGAATATATGGAAAGAATTAAAAACTTTGGACTAAAATTGGGTAAAAATAAAGATAGTAATAAACAGAAGAAAAGAATTAGGCTTTTAGACATGAAATCATTTATATTAAATTATTGAAATGAAAATGTAATTAAAAAAGGGATGGAGGAGTTTATTAAGTAAAGGAAAAGAAAAAAAAATTTAAATTGAAACCAAAAGCGATTGCTTCCCCTGACCAGCCTATAAATTGTGACCCACAAATAAAAAAAACATTCAAAAGGCCCACTCAGCAAAATTTTATTCTTGTTCAAAGGTTTGTAGTTAAAACCAATATATTATTTCCTTATCCTGAAAAAAATATTGCTCTAACGAATCGTTGTGACAAGTGGCTAAAAATGTCACAACAAACTTTTTAATTTATTATTAGAAAATAAGTCGGTGAGGCGACTTTCTTATGCTTAACATGTCTTTTCTCTATTGAAAATTTTACTATGACATTTTTGCCACCTGTCCCAGCGATTCGTTAGGACAATTTTTGCAGTGATATTATTTTGCTTAAAATAAGAAATGAACATTTTCATTTATAATTTTTTTAATTTTCCTTGAATTAAATTTATTACGTCATTGTGGAAAGGTTTTATCGGTTTTTGGTTTTGAAAACAGACACAATGAAACTAATTTTTGAAAAAAAAAAATTAAAAATGACAATCTGTTGAAAAAAGGTACATTATTATACTGTTCGTTATTCAAATAGTATGAAATTATTACAACTATATTTGCTTTGAGTCTAAACCTTGACTTAGAGACTTTGCGTAGATGAGTTTTTTTGAGCATGAGAAGGTTTAGGATAAGGTGACAAATTTTTTTTACCAAAACTCGGGACTCTTCTGAACATTGCCTTAACTCCCCCCCCCCACCCTTCCCCCAAATACCCTGGCTGTAAGGGCTTTAATGGATGTATAAAGGAGGGTGATTTTTAATATAAAGAAGAAATACGGATGCTTTCAAAAATAAGTCATATGGTTTATTAGTTAAGGACATTCTACAAAAAAAAATAATAATAATAATAAAAATAAATAAAATAAACAAACATTTTTGCCTTCTGCTTCCACTCGCCGTGCCCTCTGACTGGCTGAATAAATAATTTTTGCCAAATCTAAAAATCAAACAAATGTCCGTCCCGATTGACCCCCTAAAAAAAATCGAGACTGTCCCTTAAAATTCGGGACGGATGGTCACTCTAGTTTAGGAGCAATTTTTGACTCAAAATAGTAACAAGCGAAGATATGGCAAGATGGGACTTGATATGAAGATATAATCTCACATAGAGGAGATTAAGTACTTTTGAAATGAAACAATAAAGTTGAAAATATTGTATGTAAAAAGAAAGATGCTTGGAGGACCAAATAGATTGAGAAGATGACTAATAGATAGGGGAGATCTGACGATTAAAATCTTTTTAAAATAAAGGACATGAGATCAACAAACATAGAAGAAATTAATAGTCACTTAAACAATATGTGAAGTACATTTGTGTTGATTACTTACAAAGTCCAAATTAAACACCTAAATGCTAATCAGTCAAAAACACTCAGTGATCATCAGTACTAAAATATGAATATTTAATGATAGATATCCGTACAGAACACCCGACTAAAAATAACATCCGCATCCGCACCACGATCCTCATTATCTAATCACTAAACAAGAAGATAATCTTGGGGAATAAAAGGTGAAAATCTTTTATAAATTAATAATAATATAGTTTAGTTTCCCTTTACACTGCAAAAATTGTCCTAACGAATCGTTGGGGCAAGTGGCAAAAATGTCAGAGTAAAATTTTCAATAGAGAAAAGACATGTTAAGCGTAAGAAAGTCGCTTCACCGATTGATTTTCTAATAAGAAAATAACGGAAAACAATTTACTGTGGCATTTTTGCCTCTTGTCCCAACGATTCGTTAGGACAATTTTTGCAGTACAAGAATGAATTTAATGCCGTTCTTCTGAATTACAAGTTCGTACCTCATGGGAATTTCCCAATTAGAGAAGGGGAACATTCTAAATAATTATTTTGACTACAGTAAGATCCGTATCGGGGATCGAACCATCGCGTTCAAGCACGTGAGATAAACACTACCATTATGACACGGCACATGGCATAAGTTTAAATAGGCTAAACCACTGCAGTAAAATTTCGAATAGTATTCTCTCAAACTAAAAATTTATAAAAGTATAATACAATAAATTGACATTTTAAGTTTTGAGGTCACTGAACCAACCTAACTGAGAAGTTATTCGATGATGTTACTTCACTGCAAAAATTGTCTCAACAAATCGTTGGGACATGTGGCAAAAATGTCACAGTAAAATTTTCAATAGAGAAAAGACATGTTAAGCCTATGAAAGTCGCTTCACATATTTATTTTATAAGAAAATAACTGAAAAAATTTGTTCTGATTTCAGAACCTATTGCATTTGTTGTGCCACTTGTCCCAACGATTCGTTAGGACAATTTTTGCAGAGTTGGAGTGTATCGTATTGCTTGGAGGGATTTGGTTGGTGATGTTTCGGATGTGAGGGTTGGTGAATCCGAAGATGTTGATGTTCTGAGTAAAATCTAAAGCATCTGGTTGTATGGTTGACAGATCAAGATTACTGGTGTGAATGCGGTTGTTTGGTTGACTATATATATATATATATATATATATATATATATATATATATATATATATATATATATATATATATATATATATATATATATATATATATATATATATATATATATATATATATATATATATATATATATATTATATATATATATATATATATAATATATATATATTTAATCAATGCATCAAGAGAATAAAGAATAAGTTACTACTAATATTGCTCATAACAAAAGATTAAAAAAAGTGATAAAAAATGACAAATTATTTTTATGAAAAGAAACACCGAAATTATCGAAGTCGAAGTCAGAACCGAACGACGAAATCAATGAAATCGAACGCAAAGAAATGAATTAGAAGAATCGAACGAAGTCACGTTCGTCTTCTTCCTTTTATTTTCTTTTCTTTTTTTTTTTATTAGCCAAAGTTTACTTGACCATCATCAGTCATATTTTGATACAGTCTTGAAAAAAAAAATTTAGATAAAACTGATTGATTGTTTACAAATGACGAAGAAGGAAAGATTTCAGAACCTATTTTTATTTATTTTTTATCGTATTTACAACATGAGAGTCAGCTAAGAAGAAATTTATTCCAATATTAAAAGCTGTTTTAAATGACATTATTTAAATTTTGTCATGTTTATGTTCAGAATTTATTATGACCAATATATATATATATATATATATATATATATATATATATATATATATATATATATATATATATATATATATATATATATATATATATATATATATATATATATATATATATATATATATTATATATATATATATATATAATATATATATATGTCGGCAGGGGTGAGTAGAAGCAATTTCAATCTTCCCTGTTAATCTGCTAATGGTGTTCCTCAGGATTAGGTGTTCTGAGTCGCCTTCAGAATTTCTTCACTCCACCCCAGTTGCTTGCTCTTTGTAGGGGTGTTGCTCGCCCATGTATGGAGTACGCTATACACACTATTATTATTATTATTATTATTATTATTATTATTATTATTATTATTATTATTATTATTACTTTCAACCTTACTCCAGTTTTTCACTCACAACCTCCACCTCTGCTTTTTTTCACTCCGTTCATTCTTATGCCAACAGACGCATTCCGCGGTAAAGATTTGCAGTGAAATTTATATCCTAAAATTTCAATCTTTCCTTTACGCTGCAGCGAATCTGAAATAGTCACGTGATGTATGAAACACCTCTATTAATTACGTTAAGGTTCTGTTTAGGAAAAACTTTTGTAATAGTGTCTTTGGTAAACCTTTTTACTCAAAAAATGACACACAAATTATTACGGGAAATTTTCAGCATTTTCTGATGCATAATTTGTTTCAAATGAAGTAAATTAATTATTATCAATTAATCGTATTTTCATTGGTTCCAATATTTTTAATGGTGATTACCTCCAAAGACTTTTAAATATCTCTGTTGCCTCATTGGTTGTAGCTTTTCCCACGTATGGTTTTCTTCAGATTTTAGTGAACTGAATGATAAAATTAATTTAATGATTAAATTTACATTTACTTATATAATTATGTCAGCTGATATTTGTTTATAACTGAGCTTTCCACAAAAATCAAAATATTTAAAGAAATTAACTGAATTTTTTGAAATTCTTACTGCAGACGGATGTAAATCCAGATTTTAATGGAACGCATTCAATGACACAACTACTTCTCATTTTTAAACCATTTTAATCTCTTTTAAATTACAGTTGCCTCTCGACTTTAACTTTCGATTGCATTCTTGCTGTTCTGGACAGAATTTTCCTGTGAGGTCGTCATTATATTGTGAAATTCAACTTTCTTGATCTCCCTTTCAAAAAAGAAAAAAAAAATTCTCGGTCTCTTGACGTTTCTACAAAGTCACCAACGAACAAAATTCTTGGTTTCAGCATAAACAACAGATTATCAGGGAAACGTCTTTCATTGGTTGTTAAGGTGAAGCTGGGAATTGCTATTCACTTCTCAAAAATTACTCTCATCCATTTACTTACTCCAGATGGATAAGGATCTTATTCATCTATGTATGGAATAATATTCTCGCTTATGAGGTTGAGCTTCAGTCCTATTGATCTTTTGGATAATGTTGGTTGATTCTTAGATTTGCAGACTTATAAACATCATTCTGCTTTCTAACTCTCTTGACCCTTTATTTCTGAGACATAATCTTCACATTCTTTTTCTTTCCTATTAGCGTGCTTCAAAGGCAAGTTCTCTTGGTAGTTGCCTTTCTCATTCAGCTACAGTTGCTAAGCCCTGCAGCACAAGGTGCTCTGTGTTTTCAAAAAAAAATCTTTTCATACAAATCTTGTCTAAAGATTGGCAACTTTGTAGTCTGTAGATTCGCTTGATATTATGCCTTCCTTCTTTTCTTCCAGATTTTTTAATGTTAGATTTTATACTATAATCTGCTTTTCATTCTGTGTACAATTTCACTCTCTTTAGAACCTGTATTTACGCTCACTATATAGAAATTTCCATTAAGCTTGGGTGAGTTCTCTATTTTTTTCTCTTCTTTGGAAAAGGTCAGTATATATATATATATATATATATATATATATATATATATATATATATATATATATATATATATATATATATATATATATATATATATATATATATATATATATATATATATATATATATTAGCATGCCATTTAAAAGTTGCATGTTTAGAACGTAATTATACAAATCACAAAATCGACAACTGTTCTTGGCAAAAAAAAAAAAAAAAAAAAAAAAAAAAACTTTAGTAACTATCTTTCATTTTCAATATAATTCGTACATTTCTTAAACTAAAATTTATGATGATTTCATAAGTAAAAGAAACATGCACCATAGCAGGAGCCGGATCCGGATCCGGATCCGGAGCCGGAGCCGAAGCCACAGATAGAGGTTGCTGGTGCAGGGTAATATTAAAATAAGGATTGCAGAGTTAGACATTCCCTTGCTTTTCTCATATCCTCTTTACTTAATCATGTAAACAATTCTTACCTTAAAAAAGTTTCTTCCTCCTCTTCATCCGCATCCGCATCCGCATCCGAATCCTCATCTTCATCTTCATCGGCATCCGCAGTGTGTTAGTTTTCCAGATATGAAAACGGATATTAGACATTCGA
>SEYY01008321.1:0-5000 GCA_009176605.1 Armadillidium nasatum | reverse complement strand
TCAATTTGGCTCCGTCGTAAAGGAAAATGGAATCTTCAACTGATAATTTTAAAAATTTTAATGTTCCAATATTATGTTGATAGTTCCATGTATAAATAGGAAGATTTGTATATAAAGATTCAATATCAAAGCTTGTCATGAAGTAAGTGTCAAAATCACTCTATCAAATCTTAGATCTAAAATCTTTTCCACATTTAAAATTTGATCCGATTGACATTGTTCCATACAGAGATGGAATCTATTAAAATTATTAAAATACTTTTCCATTTTAATTTATTCCCAAAGTTCCAAGTGGAAAAAAGTATTAGCGAGTTTCTCACTAATATCTTCAGACCCACTCTTCATTTTCCTACTGTACTCAAACAAAAAATATGCTTAAAACTTCCGTATATAGGATCTCTTATATCTCACCTTAATAGAAATATTCTTACTATACTTGAAGCTACATTCCCCCAATGCCAGTTCATTCTTATAAATTATAAGAATTCAAGCTTTCTTCAGACTCAAGGAATCTCTCCCAATGCTTCTCAAATTCCTCATTAATTTATTTATTTAAGTGTGTCAGCTGTAATGCGGCGTATGTAGGCCAAACTGGTCTACAATTAAAAGTGAGAATTGATAAGCATAGAGGAGTTTCCTTTAGAATTGACTTTCATCTTTGCTTTCCTGAACACTATACCATAAGAGAGCATGGAGATACTCACCTTTTTCCTTCTTCTAATTTCTCTGTTCTTTAACATTTTTTCCCCACAAAAATGGATGCCTGTCACCCTATTATAACTATCAACAACAGTAGCCGGATGATGACCTCTTTAAACTCTGGATACGATTTTTAGTGTTTCCATTGATTACCTACTATCCACCCAATCCTTTTGTTTGTTAAAACTTTCTCCAACTGGCTTTCCTACTTTACTGTCTTAACTTTTTTTTCCTTTAAGGCATCCATGAATAAATGTCCGGTGAGTCTTTGTAAGACCTCAATCTTCAGTACTCTTTGACGATGCGTGACATCGAATTGTTAGGTATCTGCATTTCACTTGGAATGATTTTATTTTTAGTATGCCAAGAAGATTTCGCTCAGTTCGGGCACTTACAACTTTGACAGTCTGTAACATCCGCCACGTGGACTACCAGATATCTGAAGATTTTTACATCACCTGTACCCTCGCATAACTTTATGGCACGATGAACAAACATACTGTTAATCTTATGTAACGCTATAATAATACCACTGCTTTATTTATCGACCCACTCCATAGTTACATTTCATAAGAAACCGACAAAAATAGTCTAAAAAGTAAAGTGTGTATCACCTCGAATAAATTAATTTTTTACCAGGCTTTAGCAACTTCTGTTCTGTCACAATATTTTTGGGAGTACTCGGTGTAAATAAAACAGTCTTGCAGGTAGTGTACGACTAGTTTTATATCGCACTTCGATAACGATAAAATTTTCAACGTAGGAAAAAATTTTACTCAGAAAAAAAATTTTTTTTTTACTCAGTTTTTTTGGCGCTATACCCAAATCGTCGACAGGAAAAGTAGTCGACAGGTCAAAGGGCCGACACTTTTGAAAAAAATGTGTCGATCATTTTTCTTTTCAATTTCAACGTGTCGACGTTTAGGACACATGTGAAAAAAAATGTGTCGGCCGTTTGACCAACATCGTATTTTTTTTTATTTCGATACAGTCGATACGTAAGCCTATTTTTAAATTTTATTATTATAATAATTATGAATAGATTTTTTAAATTTTTAATATTATTTTAGTAGATGCATGGCACACGAACATTTGTCTACGGGGGCTCTGCTCCCCGTACCCCCCGACCCGTGAGTGATGATGATATATATCTTTCGATTAATCGATATCGATTTATAGTGTCGACGATTTGGACGAGTTATAAAAAAAAGTTGTCGGCCCTTTGACCTTACCAAAAAAAGTTGTCGACGTTTTGGACAAGTGAGAAAATTTTGTTAATGTTTTTTTCAAAAGTGTCGGCCCTTTGACCTGTCGATTACTTTTCCTGTCGACCATTTGGGGTAATCCCGGTTTTTTTCCTAATTGAAAATAATTGAAAAAATTTGTAAAGGAAAATTTTTGGTGGTGCCTAAAAAATAATTATTCTTAGCCTTTTTATTTGATATTGAATTGAAAAAAGATTTTTCCATTACCAATTATCTATCTTTTTAATATTTAGATCACTTTATATAGATTATAGAGCATTGAAATCTTAGAATATATATATATATATATATATATATATATATATATATATATATATATATATATATATATATATATATATATATATATATATATATATATATATATATATATATATATATATATATATATATATTTCAGTTTCTACACTGATAGGGGTAAGGATGGATTTCTTCTTCCTTCAAATTTTATTAGTCTACCAGTTAAAAACCTAAGAATTTTTACAAAAATTAATTACATGAAAAAATAAAAATTTGGTGAAATGATAAAAATGACATTAATGAAACATATATAAATAAATATAAATAAAAACCAAGAGATCATAAAGTAAAATTTAAAATAATAAAAATAAAAAAAAAAAAAAAAAAAAAAAAAAAAAAAAAAAAAAAAAAAAAAAAAAAAAAAAAAAAAAAAAAAAAAAGATAATAATAATAATAATAATAATAATAAAATTCCGATATTAAGGAAAATATAGTAAATAAATTATAACAATTTCTTTCCCAGAATTAAAAGTATGGCTTCATAAAAAAAATTAATATTATAAGAAAAGAATTATCTCTAAAAAAAATGATAATACTGATTGTAATAAAATAACTATAATATCGATAAACCTTCAAGATATTCGTATTTGTTTCAGTTCGTAGAAATTTTCATTTTAAAATTCGGTTATCTAATAATAAGAATGATAAAATTTTATTAAATATATAATGAGATGATAAAATAAAAACACATACCTTCGTTACCCTAAATATAATAAAATAAGAATAACTGCGATAAATATCTATGGGTTATACTTAAAGATGATGACATATTACAAATATGATAAAATGTTAACAATAACAAAATAATAATAATAATAATAATAATAATAATAATAATAATAATAATAATAATAATAATAATAATGACGATAAGAAAATATTGTTTAAAACTACCATAATTACCCTTGGAATTATTATTAGTTGTCATTAGTAAATTGGTAGAATAATGAAATAAAATTAAAATAAAATTAAAAAAAAAGTCTTAAATCTTAAATATATAAAAATCGGCTTATGTTACTTGGGGAATTAAAATGGAGATCAAAATATCTACGAACCTTTACCAGACGGAGCTTCTTAAGAATGGGGTGGAATTTTTGTTAACAAATTTTAAGATAGTTAGTGGAAGAGCATATCAGAAATATGTTTGACCAATCAGGGGGTAGAGTGTCATGATGACGAAGAAGTTTTCTTGTTATCAAAATTATTAAGATTTTGAGAGAAAAAAAAAATATGTGACATATATATATATATATATTTTTTTAATTTTTATTAAATGCAAATTTAATAGAAAACCCGTGGTGTGTGAAAGAACTGATTGTTAGATATTAGAATTAGTATAGGTAGGATCTGGAATAGGAGGAAGTTGGAGGGATGGATAGAGGGTGGAAGTTGGTGGTTCTGGCTGAGGTGGTTTTTGAAATATGTGGGGATGTATTCTGGGTATCTTCATGTTTTGTTTTTTTTCTTGAGTTGAAAGTTTTTTTTTCAAAATATATATAAAAATGCATAAAATGGATACAGTGATGGTTAAGGTTAATCCTGAAATGGTGTAATGTTCAGGATGCCATACTGGATGGTTTTGGAAGGTTCTGTTAATAGAATCAAGTTGTTTGTTCCAATGAATGTTTATTGGGATTAATTGTAGTTTATTAGGATAAGTTTGAAGATTGGGAGTGAAATTTGAAAATTGGGACTGATTAAATTGATTTCTGGGGTTGTTTGGTAGCCAATCGGATTGAATCAACAAATGAGCTGGGTGTAAATAATTGTAAGAGTCTGAGAGAAATTTGCATCCATGTGGAATAGCGAATAGATAATTATGTAATATTTGTGGGTTAGATTTTGGGCAGGTTATGGAGGCAGTGATCGCTTGAGGCATAGATACGTAAGTGATATTATTGAGAGGTACCGTATAAGGGGATTTATTTTGGAATGGCATATATCTGCAATAGTTTGAGGGTTCTCTATTTTGTAGTAGGGATATAATACAGTTAGGTGTGGTTGTTGTATGCATCAAATCAGTTGGTATGCAAATATTTAAAGTTGTAAATTCTCTGCAGTGGCTAGATGAGATAGTTTTACTGTACGTATATGTTAGTTCTTCTGAGTTAACAAAGAAATAGGTATAAGGAGTTTGGATTGTAATTCTGGTTGAGGAGTGGTTGTGATATGTTGGAAAAGTTATTATTTTGTAAGTGTCAAAGTATGAGTGGGTGACAAAGGGAATAAGGGTGGATACATGGTATGGGCGGTCTGTGTGAGGAATGGTCCACGTATATGAAAGGAATTGGTAAAAATTTTCAGGAGTAGGGAAAATTATTAGTTGAGAGTTTATTTTGGGTTTGATATCTCTTAATGTGGATGTAATGAATTGATAGGAGTATATGTTTAGTGGGGTGAGGTGTTGTTTTGAAATGGTTAATGTGTGCTGTATGATTTCTATTAATTTATTTGTGTCCTCGATGATAGTGTTTACTAAATTGAGGTATAAGTTTAATTTCGAGATTTCAAGTTGAAAATCTATTGAGGAGATAGATATATTATAGAGAGTGTATAATGTTTCTTGATTGGTTTTGAGTTGAGAGAGAATCTTTGTGTTTTCGTGAATTTGTGTGTTTATCTGAGTAATAGTTGTTTCAGAATTGAATCCTGATTCTACTATTAAATCTACTTTTCTTGAAATGGTTGCAAGATCTTTGGAGGTTGCAGTGCCAAAAAGTGATTTTAATATGTCTC
>SEYY01008320.1:0-12500 GCA_009176605.1 Armadillidium nasatum | reverse complement strand
TTTCGACGTTCTAGGTCAACTGGGGACATGCTTTCCTATCTTACTGATCTTCAGCCCTTAGGAACTTTGGGGAGTGTTGTGTGGTGGCGCTTGACATATCTAAGGCTTTTGACCGGGTATGGTCAATATCGATTTTCAATACGATCTTCTCAACTGCACTTCTAATTCTGTTCACTCTTATGCTGACGACTCAACTCTACATTCTTCTACTCATTTCAAATCTGCTCCCTCTTTTGCTTCTAGAATTACTTCTCGTCTTCTTCTTTCCGATTTTATTCTTGCCGATCTGGATTGGATTTCCCGGTGGGGTCATAGCAACCTTGTGAAATTCAACTCTTTTAAAAACTCAACTTCTTCACATCTCCCTCTCAAAAACACCTCCCAACTTTCCTATTCTCTCCGATGACCCTCCAGTCTCACCTGTAAATAACATTAACATTCCTGGTCTAAAAATAAACAATAAACTGTCTTGGAAACCACATATCACAATGGTTGCACAAACGGTCTCTAAGAAGCTGGGAGTTTTGTTCAAGTTGCGAGAATTTTTTTCTTCTGAACAGTTCCTCCGAATATATAAGGGTCTTATTCTCCCTTGTATGGAGTACTGTTCTCACCTTTGGGGGGGGGGCTCCGGATTCTCGATATGGTTGAGTCTAAAGCTAAAAGATTAATTAACTGCCCCATACTTTCAAGCTCTCTTTATCCCCTATCTCTGCGGAGGACGTTGGCGTACTATCTCTTTTCTATAGGTATTACAATGGCAGGTGCTCGAGGGGCCTCTCGCATTCCTCCACCGTTACGTTATCCTCGTTGAACAAGGGGTGCCCTGCTTTCGCACGAATTTTGTGGATGTTGGAAACCCCAGGCTAACTCGTTGTGGTGCCTCCTTCTTTCCAGTCACCTCTGTTCTGTGGAACTCCCCACCATCATCTAATTTTCCTCCGGTATTTAATCTTCCACTTTTCAAGGCTTCCGTCAGTGCCCACCTGAGGGATTTGCGTTAGGTCTGTGTCTGAATGAGTTTTCTTCACCTAGCGTGTACCCCCTCCTTGAAAAGGTCTCTGTCCGTGAGTGGTGGCGATCTGTAATATATATATATATATATATATATATATATATATATATATATATATATATATATATATATATATATATATATATAAGTAATAAAACTACATAAACAGTGGAGTGAAAACAGGGTGTTCATGACCTTTCTTAATACGATTTCCTTTTGTACTGTTGTGGTACGGAGGTAACATTCTCTCTTACCAGCTTAGAGATCAATTTTCAAATCCCCAACTGCAGACTTAATATTATATATATATATATATATATATATATATATATATATATATATATATATATATATATATATATATATATATATATATATATATATATATATATATATATATATATATATATATATATATATATATATATATATATATATATATAAAATGCATAGCCGTAATTAAGCAGTTCATTCCACGTATATGAAGCAAATTGTTCAAATAATATTAATAATATACTATTAATAATATAAATAAAACTATTTGCTGAATGTTGTTTTCAAATAGTAACCCGAGTTCCTCTTTGAAATTAGACACCAATTAGTTTTATTATTATTATTATTATTATTATTATTATTATTATTATTATTATTATTATTATTATTATTATTATTATTATTATTATTATTATTATTATTATTATTATTATTATTATTATTATTATTATTATTATTATTATTATTATTATTATTATTATTAATAAAGGAAACAATAGCTTACAATTATAATTGCCTTTTGATTTATTTTGAGTTTTTTGTTAATTAGTTTTACTAAAAAAAAATGAAATCAAAGGTGAACTACAAGGTTTTCATAGTTCTTTGATGAAATTTCTTGTTACAAACCTTTAATTAAAATTTAATATAATATGAAAATAAAATTAGGGGAAAACTGTGCCTGTAATTGATTGTAGGAGAAAGCGCGGGTTATATTTGGTCTTTATTGCTTTATATGAGGACAAAAATTAATTTGTATTGACCATTGAGCGATACATGTTAAATTCTGCGCTCTTCTTATTATTGCCTAACTTTATTATATATTCATCGTACAAAATGCAGGTTTTTAATGGTTAGGGGCAAAAATTATCATATCAATAGACAGTGCAAGGCAGATTTTGTCTTTATTGATAGGAATGGGGAAAAATTAACCTGTAATACTGTTGGACAATATAGATTTAATCCTACCTTCATTTTATTATGATTCTATATTAGGAATATAGGTAAAATTAACATGTATTGACCACGGGTTATATTTACCCATAGTTTGTTATCGTCTTATATTAATATCTAATTTAGTTGATAAAATAATGGCATGACAATTTCCTTTAATTGATATAAGTGTATAAATAACAGACAAAACTGCAATTTGAGAATAGCATTTACTGTTGCAAGTAAGTTTCCTTAATTGAAGTAAAAAATTGGAACTACATGAATGATTTTGATTTTGTTCTTAAGAGTTATTCACCATCCCTCCAGGCAGACAATATTTTGTTCTTCAGGTTCTCAAGAGTTCACGCTCTCCGAAGGCATTCGATATGTTCTCAGATGTGAATCAAGATTATAGTTAGCTTGCAAATATCATTTGATTATAATTAAAAAACTTCACCAAAACCTGTATCACATAAGATACAATAGGCAGTGTAGTTTCTCTTAAATTAGGACTGGTTGAACATAGCGATTTTCTTCACCACACAAGAGTGTTGTGTACCAGCATCGAACCACAAGAAAAGTAATTTTTTATCATTTCACCGCAACGACATTAATTTTATTTTCACCTCATAGCACATTTATAGCTTCACAACCATACCACACCGGGACAATGGAATTGTGTACCATACTGAACCGCCCCGCATAGCAACAAAATGAGCTCTCCATGGGCAACACCACACAGCACCTCAATGCACCAGTGTGTGGGCTATACTGTCATGAATATTCATTCTTCAAGTGTCCAGCTAATCAAGACCTTTAAATCCGGATTTAAATCTCTTTATTTTGCGCTGCAGCTAATCAGGAAGATCACGTGATGTAAAATTTCTAAGTTAAGACTATGCCATATAATATATATAATTTCCAATTATTACTGATTAATCTAATTTATCCTATTTTTAATTTGGTTTTGGGATGTATAAATCAATTAATTTTTATTTTATGAATTTATTAATTATAATTTTCAAATTTCTTTTTCCAAAATAGAAATTATTTTTATAGTAATGTTGCTTCATCATCGGAATTTTTGAGAGTTTATTAATTTTGTAAGTGAAAAATGGTACGTTTATGCAAACCTCTTCAGAAAACACTAAAAAATGTGAAGAAATTTTAATAATGGTGTTGGTGAACTATGATAAATTGTCTCTGGCATAAATCTCAATAAAAACATTGCATTTTTTTCTTTCTATTGAAAACTCCACAAAGTCCAATTTGCTAAGTGTAAACATTGTCTATATACTTAGTCTGTGGTGTAAGTTTACTTGTCTAATATTCTAAAACTAACAAAACCATCAACTCCATTGGTATTGTCAACGCCATCTCTAACGCCACCTCCAAAGCCAACGTCAACGTCAAAGCCACCTCAAAACGCCAACATTCCCTTCAACTCCAACACTAGCAAAAAAGTCAATGATAATGCTAGTTCTTACCGAACAGCATTGTGTGCAAACCACCAATTTGAAATATTGCACTCTTCAATCCGTTAGGGATAATATGATTTACATTATTAGCACTGAATTAAAGTGTAAAACAATTTGTCCTATTGATACTTTTACTAGTCATCTAATATGTTTTAAACGGAACCTAACTTTAATTAAAATAATAAAGTTTGATTAATTCATAAAAGAATACCATTTATTCAACACCCATCTTATAATCTAAGTAGTAAAAATTGTAAAACTTTTGGTCCTTGTCGATTTCACTGTCCAATTAACACAACCTAACCTAGTTTTTTTTTTTTACAGAACGCCACCGCTCACTGGCAGGTTGTGGTGAAATATATTTGATAGATGGTATAAGATTGCGACAATTAAAGGAATACATTTAAATTAAACGAAAAATAGAAGTGGCACATAATTTTTCTATAATAATTTTCTTACTGAGTATTTTCCTGTTAAAATCTTTTTTCAGAGATATTTCTTTATTCTTAGCATGAAGAATTTAATTTATTATAAGATGCGAAAATGATAAGTAAAATAAATGTTTTATTTGCTGGAAGTTAATATGAAATGGTTAAAATTTTCTTCTATGTAGGATTCATCGTCAAAACGTTTTTCCCTTTTAAATATATTCTTATACAATTTTTTAAAGACAAATTTGTCGGCATAATTGTATTCCTGTAGTTGTCGAAAATTATATATTATATCTATCAATTATATTTCACCGCAGCTAGGTTAGGTTATGCTATGTTAGGTTAAGTTAGTTGGACGGTGAAATAGACAAGTACCAAAATTTTTGCAATTTTTTACTACTTAGAGATAATAAAACCGGTGTGAAATATGGTATTCTTTTATGAATTAATCAAACTATATTATATACATATAAATTAAAACACTTATTTACAGGTACTACTCGTATATTAGTTTTATGAAACATCGTTAAATGCCAATTATATTGTAAATTCTTATAATATTTTCTTATCAGAGCAGAAATATTATATTCATTTTCACAAACTATTGTTTTAGATTTAAAAAGAAAATTCATAAAAAAATAAAATACTTTGAAAAAAGAAAAAAAAAATTTTCTGGCGTAATGAAAAACAGTTACTGGATTTTATTTCAGCCATTCAGATTTCGTCCGCAAGAGTTGCCAAGTGATAATTTATATGCTTGCAAAGATAGTTGCTAAAAAAAATTAATTAAAGAATATCTTAAAATTAATTAAAGAATATCTTAAGGCTAAATCTCAAAGATGTGCAGTTGCATGGTGTTTGTGACTAAATTAAGGTGGAGTCTCCGTGGGTCGACAGAACTCAGCGAAGAGCCTACCCTACTCCCGGAACTCTTACCCCACTTCATAAACCCTCCTCCTCCTTACATACAATTTAGTCAAAATATATTCTTCTGGGTTATCTTGTACGAGTTATTTAAGAAAATATGTCCGGTAGAATACTGTCAACTTATGTCATCTAAAATATCGCAATTTTTTCCTTGAAAAATAACCTTTCCTAATTAATTGGAAAAAAAATTCAGAATAGTTAAGAAAATAGACATAAACCTACGAGATAATCACTTCAGATTTATAGGGCTTTAATCTTTAAACATTAACAGATGAAAAAAATAATAAAAATAGATAAATAAATGAATAAAATCCTAAGATATATTTGAAAAACTCAAATAAAATAAAAAAATACTCATAATGCATAAAAAATACCATAAATATACAAATATTCCTTATGACTGAAAAAGACTAAAATATATGAATAAACCACCAAATTTAATGATAATTCTTCAATATTTGATGAAATTCCTTCAAAATGTCTTCAAATGTGTCTTGATTGTGGGGTGTGTGTGTGTGTGGGGGGGGGGGGGGTCGAATTTGAAGAATATATTAACGGTTAAATGATTAGTCATTGAGGTAAAGGGACTGATCCGTGAACTGAAATTAGCTAAAAATTGCTAAAGTTTCTCTAAAAACCGTTAAAAAAATAAAAGCAATGGAATAGAGATGATAGATATAACTATATATATATATATATATATATATATATATATATATATATATATATATATATATATATATATATATATATTATATAATATATATATATATATATATATATATATATATATATATATATATATATATATATATATATATATATATATATATATATATATATATATATATATATATATATATATATATATATATATATATATATATATATATATATATATATATATATATATATATATATATATATATATATATATATATATATATATATATATATATATATATATATATATATATATATATATATATATATATATATATATTATATATATATATATATATATATATATATATATATATCAAAATTCTTGGTAAAATGAGTTAAACTTTATTTCAGAACTCAAATCACTTGGGCTGCATGGATAATCAGTGGAAATGGATTAGGACCACGCTGCAGATTAACAAAACACTACTGGAAACATCTTTTTAAAAATGAATAAATCTTCTTTGGTTCAAAAAGGTGTTTTTATTTGAGTAATGAGGCTGATGTGAATATACACTGTTAGGAATCTCAAGGCGGCGTTACATTCCCTTAGGCTTTTGTTAGAAATGAATTTACAGAAAGCCTGAAATGATTTCCTAAGATATCATTATCTGTGATATATATTATATATATATATATATATATATATATATATATATATATATATATATATATATATATATATATATATATATATATATATATATATTATATATATATATATATATATATATTATAAAAAAAATCAAGACTCATTGCCAAATTAAAGGTTGACATGTCCCAAATAAGCGATTGAAAATGTGGTAATCAAAGGAATGTAGGTTATATTTATATAAAGGAAGTGTATTCCAGATTTTATCTGAGTAGTACATGTAAGATTGAGCATAGCGGTTAAGTCTAAGGTCAGAAAAATGATGATATTAGTATGGAAAGACGTTCTGCTTTATTCCTCCTCGATGAAGAAGTTATTTGACTGGAAGGATAAGAAGAGCGTGAAAGTATGAGTAAATTGACAAAACAATTCGATGAGCAGAAGAAATTTGGAGCTGATAAGACGAAAAGCCCTAGACTCCAACCTTTTCAAGGTGAGTTGTGAAAGTTAAAGCCACACACAACACTGAAATATATATATATATATATATATATATATATATATATATATATATATATATATATATATATATATATATATATATATATATATATATATATATATATATATATATATATATATATATATATATATATATATTTTTTTTTTTTTTTTTTTTTAATATCACCTCTGGTGGGCAAAGGCCAGGGGCCTACCAAAAATTCCACCAGAGTTGGGGAAAAGACGGAAGTCTGGTCAAACTAAAGGCCGACATCCCGATACACGACGTTTAAAGGTGTGTAAGTCATAGGAAGTTGGAAAAAATAGAAGAAGGGAGTGTGTTCCAGACTTTACCAGTAGAGTACATGTAGGACAGAGCATAGCGGTTAAGCCTGGGGTCAGAGAGTTGGACAGAGAAAGGATGAGACTGTGTGGAAAGTCGAGTCGCACGAGCCCTTCTCATAGGAGGAGGTATGCGACGAGAGAGTTCAGAAGAGCAGTGTCCATTGTAATAGCGATAGTAAAGAGAGAGTGACGCAACAATTCAACGGGCAGAAAGAGATTGAAGAGTTAGTAAGAGCAGGAGAGTTGATGAGACGAAATGCCCTAGACTCCACCTTCTCTAGGAGAGCTGTATGTGTGGAACCACCCCAGATGTGTGAAGCATACTCCATACAGGGGCGAACAACACCCCTATACAGAGCAAGCAACTGGGTGGAGTGAAGAAATATTGAAGGCGCCTCAGAACACCCAACCTCTTAGAAGCCTGTTTAGAAAGAGAGGTAATGTGATCTTTCCAAGAAAGATCACGAGAAAAAGAAACACCAAGAATATTAAGGACAGATGAAGGCATGAGTTGTGTGTTTTCGAAGAAGATATCATAGTTGTGTGGAAGATTGTGTCGAGTGGAGAGATGGAGGAATTGAGTTTTGGTGGCATTGAAAACAACCATGTTCTCTCTGCCCCAATTAGAAATACGAGATAGATCAGAGGTCAGCTGCTCCAAGGCAACCCTCCTTGCGTCTAGTAACTGTTGTTGAGAGGGCGCCTTTCAAATTGAAAAGAGTAATGAAGGGTGGAGTCATCAGCATAGGAGTGGATAGGAGATGAAGTAACAGAGAGAAGATCATTAATGAATAGTAGAAAAAGTGTTTGGGATAGGACAGATCCTTGAGGAACACCACTGTTAATAGATTTAAAGGAAGAGCGGTGGCCGTCTACAACAGCTGCTATAGAACGACCGGAAAGGAAATCAGAGAGAAGGTCACAGAGAGAAGGATAGATTCCGAAAGAGGGAAGTTTGGAAATCAAAGCTTTGTGCCAGACTCTATCGAAAGCTTTCGATATGTCTAGCGCAACAGCAAAAGATTCACCGAAATGCCGAAGAGCGGAGGACCAAGAGTCAGAGAGAAGGGAAAGGAGATCACCAGTAGAGCGTTTTCTTACGAAAGCCATACTGGCGATCAGAGATAAGATTAGAAGAATTGAGATGTTTCCAAATCTTCCTGTTAAGGATAGATTCGAAAACTTTAGAAAGAACGGAGGTTAAAGAAATTGGACGATAGTTAGAGGGTTGAGAGGGTCCCCCTTCTTCGGCACAGGCTGAATGAGCGCTCGTTTCCAGCAAGAAGGGAAGGTTGAAGTAGAAAGACATAGACGAAAAAGTTTACCAAGGCAGGGTGCAAGCTCGGAAGCACAAGTTTTGAGAACCACAGGGGGATACCGTCAGGACCGTACGCCTTCTTAGTGTTAAGCTCAGAGAGAGCAGAAATAACGTCTTTAGAAGAGATTATAATTTTAGGCATAAATGAGTTGGAGGGGTTGGAGGAGAAGGAACAGCTCCGGAATCGTCTAAGGTTGAATTAGAAGCAAAAGTTTGAGCGAAGAGTTCAGCTTTAGAGGAAGGCAAAACGGCAGTTGTACCGTCAGAAGATACTAGAGGAGGGAAAGAGGAAGAAGCAAAGTTAGAGTTGACATTTTTTGCAAAATGCCAGAAAGGGCCGTGAGGATGTAGAGCCAGAAAGATTGTTGCATTTTAAGCGGAGAAAGGAGTTTTTAGTATTACGGAGAATAGATTTTGCACGATTCCGGGATGAAATATAAGTTGCATGAGTTTCTGGAGTTTGAAGACGACGGTAATCCCTGAAGGCAGCATCCCTGTGGCGGATAGCACGAGAACAAGCAGAGTTAAACCAAGGTTTGTTAGGTTTAGTAGAAGGGAAAGAATATGGAATGTACGCCTCCATGCCAGAGAGAATCACCTCGGTTATGCGCTCAGCACACTCAGAGGGACTCTCCCACGGAAACAGTAATCATTCCATGGAAAATCAGAGAAGTACAACCGCAAGTCAGACCAGTTAGTGGCACCGAAATGCCAGAAACGTCTCCTCGCCGAAGGCGAGGGCCGTTCTTGCGGAAGACTTGAAGAGACAGGACAAGATACAGAGATAAGAAGGTGATCGGATGAACCCAGAGGAGGAAAGAGTTTAACAGTGTAAGGAGAAGGATAAGAAGTTAGGAAAAGATCAAGTATGTTGGGTTCATCACCAAGGCGATCAGGGATACGGGTAGGGAGATGCACCAACTGCTCAAGGTTGTTCTGGATAGAAAATTGGAAGGCGAGTTCACCAGCTGGATCGTGAGAACTAGATGAAAGCCATTGGCGGTGGTGAACATTGAAATCACCTAATATGATGATTTCGGAGAAGGGAGAAGAAGAAAGAATGTGTTCTATTTTGGAGTTAAGATAGTCGAAGAATTTTGGATAGTCTGTAGAGTTGTTAGAATAAGTACAGAACAGATAAATTTAGTTGTAGAGTTGCAAGAAAGTTTAAGCCACAAGGTAGAGAATTCAGAAGACTCCAAATTAGAAACACGAGAACAGATAACATCGTTGCGCACATAAGCGCAACATCCGCCTTTGGATGAAAATTGAGAATAGAGACAGTAGAAGGAAACAGAGTAGGGCTTGCTGTCAGAGCACTCAGACACCTGAGTTTCGGTTAAGAATAAGAGATGAGGTCTAGAAGAAGAGAGGTGGTGTTCGACAAAGGGGAAATTAGTAAAGAGACCACGAATGTTGCAGAAGTTTATGAAAAAAGAAGATCGTGCACCAGGGCAAGCCGGCATAGAGGTCTTGGTGGCACCAACCCATCACCGGAGGCCACCAACTCCCAAGTGGTGATGGGGGAAGGAGTGGATGAGGGGCATTCTTTGGATGCCGCCCCTCGTAGCATCTCCGAGGCAGTTCTTCGATTCGCCATTTTTCTCTTGCATATTAAAGGTAATGTAGGAGTAAGCGCTTGTAAATTTGTAGGAACGTGAGAAGGGAGTTGGGGGAAGGAGAAGTGGGAGCATAGACACTCCCATGTGGGACGAGGGTACACTAGAGACCCTCTGAGAAGGTGAAACGCGAAAAGGAGCGAACCAAAGGGCAACGGAGGGAAAGGGGAAGGTCTAGCCCACCCTATCACTCCGCGGTTAAGCCCAGTGGGGGGTACTTTCATCGCTTCGGATGTAATTAACATTAAAATCTTTATGTTAATATAATATATATATAAATATATATATATATATATATATATATATATATATATATATATTATATATATATATATATATATTTATATATATATATTATAAAATATAAAAAATCAATAAGTGAAAATAATCGTGACTATTTAAAAATTTTGCAAACCACATTTCAGCTTTGACGAGTCACCAACGTGTGCTCGATTGGTCATTGTGGTTTCAACCTCAAACACACACACACACACACACACACACACGTAATAAATATATATATATATATATATAATATATTATATATATATATATATATATATATATATATATATATATATTATATATATATATATATATATATATATATATATATATATATATATATATATATATATAGAGATATTATTTACAAATACATATACACAATACAATAACAAATATTAAAGTTACACTCTGAGTACTTCTCATCAATTCAGTGTTTGAAGAATGTATTAATAATAATAATAATAATAATAATAATAATAATAATAATAATAAATAATAATAATAATAATAATAATGATTACCATAGTAATAATAATAATAATAATAATGATAATAATAATAATAATAATAATTAATGTATAATAAAATAGCAAATCCATTTGTGTTACTTTGTATTTTAAAAAATATCATTTTAAATGCAAATCTGTTTATTATATTATATATATATTATATATATATATATATATATATATATATATATATATATATATATATATATATATATATATATATATATATATATATATATATATATATATATATATATATATAAATTATTTTAAATTTTTTTTTTTTTTTTTTTTTTTTTTTTTTTTTTTTTTTTTTTTTTTTTTTTTTTTGAACTTTGTGTGTGTGTGTGTGTGAGACTTCAGATTTCAGCGAAATTTGTTCAATTCCCAATAGATGGCGTTGTGAGAAATCAGGGTATAAAGTACACTAAAACCAAAGTATAGATAAAATAAGTAAAGAAATCGAGCAGCAGTTTTGCCTGCCAAAAATTATGACGTAGGTTGCTAGTTTTCAAATTCAAATTAACGAAGAAAAACAGTAGTGACGTCATAAACGATTATCCCATTTTCTATGTTACCCGAAGGAAATTGTTAGATTTAAATCAATTGACCAATCACAGACAGAAATTGCCTGAAATCCCTTCTACGTCATCGAAACTTACAAAGCACCGTTATCCAAACTTTTACAATACCATTGTATTTCATTTTTTGATATATTTATACTTTTTTGACTACACAAAGTTGGGTGAGATGTATATATATTTAATGACGTCAGCTTTAAATGAAATTAACCGTAAAATATTTACACGTTAAACACTGGTACTTTTTCAGCCGATCGTATTTTAGCAACAGTTTAATTTTTAAATTTAATGCAAAAATTTGTGAGGAAAATATTGTCAAAAAATTGTAACCAGATTTTGTAAGGTTGTAAATTGAAAATATTTTATCAATTAGACACTATATATGTAAATGTTTGGATAACTGTGCTTTGTAAGTTTCGATGGCGCAGACGGGATTTTAAGCAATTTCTTTCTGTGATTGGTCAATAGATTTAAATCTAGCAACTTCCTTCGGGTAACATAGAAAATGGGACATCACTACTGTTTTCCTTCGTTAATTTAAATTTGAAAAGTAGCAACCTACGTCATAATTTCTGGCAGGCAAAACTGCTTTTTGATTTCATTACTTATTTTCAGAGGTGGGCGCGCAAATTTTAAACTTTAGAGCGCAAACGCATAAGCGAAAATTGGAAAAAATTAGTGCGCAAAGCGCAAAAGCGCACAATTTTTCAAAAATTTGGTCCGCAAACGCAAAAGCGCACATGTCCGCAAAATTAAAAAAAAATTTTAAAGTGCAAATTTAGGAGCGCAAAAAAATAAATAAATAAATAAATAAATAAATAAATAGAGCGTAATTTGTAAAGATGGATTATTTTTAAATTTTATTTGAAAGATGCAAATGTACAGCAAAAAATTAGGAAGATCTTATTTATTCAATTTTCTATGATCTCTTCCTCCTCGTAGCTCTCCTCTTGCATTCTGAAAAGGGTCA
>SEYY01008319.1:7500-10165 GCA_009176605.1 Armadillidium nasatum | reverse complement strand
TATATATTTCTGTACTGTATTTCAAAATAATAATTTTAAATAAAGGTTTGCATATAGTCATAAATTTTCTTAAAATCAACTCTGTCAATAGTTTCACCAAATAAATCTTCGAACAAAGAATGCCCCCTCAGAATCTTTTCTGCTTCGTATAATTTACCAGAATTTGTTGACTCAAAGACCCCAGGTAATTTCTCTATCAGAACTTCAAAAGCCTCGCGTGATTTTTTAATCAGAACTCACGAAGCTCTGGTATAATAAACAAAAAGTGACTTATTAACTGCTCCTAATCACAACCTATCACCTTCCTATCATTCCTTTTTCCTTCACGGTCAACCAGATCTCTACACCCCCCCCCACCCCAGGGGGCGGTTCCGCTTACTTTGAGAATCGTTGTTTCATAGCAAAACAATAAAATTTTATTGGACTATTCCATATTATTTACTTTATAATGTAGGCGTTATTTTTCTGCCATATTTTTTGATTTGAGGATGGTATAAAATATATGTTTTTATATTTCAACTTTTTATTGTAAAATGATTATATATAAATTTATATATATATTATTATATATATATATATATATATATATATATTATATATATTATATATATATATATATATAATAAATTATATAATCTTCTCCCTCAAAAAGGACTTACATCCTGTCATTGGGATCTTTCGAGGAGGATCCCTGGGTTTCACGGGTCCCAGGATGAAACTGCTGGAAGGGTCAGGCCTCTCGCGGATACCGGAGATTATTCCCATCAGTGACAGGAGCACTTGACTAATGTACCCGTTTTGTGCACATGGAGAAACCGGTTACATTTCCCGCCCCGATAAAGCCACGAACCCTGGACCTCTCGCTTACTAGGAGAGTGACTCGATCAACTGAGCTCCGGGGCTGCTATTTATATATATATATAGTTATATTATATATATATATTATATATTATAATATGGTTGAGTGCTAATTCTTTAAAAATATATTTATTACGTCAACATTTAACAATCTTTTTGCAAAAACAAAATGTTTTATTCTAAAAAAAAAAAAAAAAAAAAAAAAAAAAAAAAAAAAAATAAAAATTAAAAAAATTAATGGTTTATTTTGATTATATTTTAAAATAGAAAACTAAAACCAGTTTGGGCTAAGACACAGCCAGGTGAATGTTCAAGTATTTAAACATCTTGAAACCTAGTGTTTGTCATTGACGAACACGGAGTAAAGGTCCATCAGTATATAAGTGTACTTGAAAATAAGTACAAGGGTAAAGGAAGTTCTACAATGCTTGCAGATTTCTGTTGGAATCTTCAACGTGATGAATCAGATGCTATACATAAAAGGAAACGCAAATACACTACAAAATAAGCCTCCATACAAAAATACATGCATATTTTGAAAGCATTTGGCTTATATTTCTGCATATAGAATATACGTAACAAATGTATTACGTTATTTTCCTGTTTTTTTGTATTGTTGCAATATACCTGTCTGCACTATAAATACAATAAATATACATTTACAGTGTATTTTAACACATTATTTAAAATAAATTTAAAAAATTGATATAGAGAGGCGTCAATGGTGGCCAAAAAATGGGAATGTTTACATCTAAATCTTCAGGAAAAATTTAGTCTTATAAAAAGATGGATGGAGGATTCTAAATTAAATAAAAGTAGTTTGTCATTTTCCCGGGAAAATTGGTTTCTTTTCGCGCCGAAATTGACGAATAGAAACTTTTTTTGTCTTCTAAATTTTTAGAAAACTAAATATTTAAAAAAAGTAGATGTATAGAAAACGATTTTAGTAAACTTTAGTAGTCATTTTCCCGGGAAAATTGGCTTCTTTTCGCGCCGAAATTGACGAATAGGAACTTTTTTTGTCTTCGAAATTTTTAGAAAACTAAATATTAAGTAAAAAATGAACGAATAGAAAACGATTTTATTAATGAAATCGAATAACAGTTTTGCCTGCCATAAATTATGACGTACGTCGCTAATTCCCAAATTCAAATTCGATAGTGACGTCATGCCTGCCATAAATTATGACGTAGGTCGCTACTTCCCAAATTCAAATAAACGAAAAAATTCGATTGTGACGTCATCTCAATTTCGACAATCCTCTTTAACAGTTGCTAGATTTAAATCAATTGACCAATCACAGACTGATATTGCTTGAAATTGCATCATCGTCATCGATACTCACAAAGAAATTATAAAAAAAAAGATCTTTACAACATCGCATTTATATCTATGTTTTGCTTGGATTAACGTACTTTTAAAGAACAAATCTTTCTTTTAAAGAATTCTGTTGAGTCAGCTTCGTTTCTCCTTCAAAAAAATGGTAATTAAATTTCTCTCTCTCTCTCTCTCTCTCTCTCTCTCTCTCTCTCTTCTCTTCTCTCTCTCTCTCTCTCTCTCTCTCTCTCTCTCTCTCTCTCTCTCTCTCTCTCTCTCTCTCTCTCTCTCTCTCTCTCTCTCTCTCTCTCTCTCTCTCTCTCTCTCTCTCTCTCTCTCTCTCAAATGAGTGCAAAATAGAATAGTTTACATCAATAAAAGCACGTTTTTTCTCATTATTTTATTTTGTCTTTGAGGTTAACTATTTATTTTATTATTTTAATATATATATATATATATAATAATATATATTATATATATATATATATAT
>SEYY01008318.1:17500-22500 GCA_009176605.1 Armadillidium nasatum | reverse complement strand
TGAAAATAATATTTAGATATGAAAGTAAATTTGCTGAAGGAATGAAAGATATAAACCAAGATGGCGTTAATATATAAGACCATTTTCTTCCCTAATAAATAGAAGAGAGATCAAATGGAAACCTTAGATTCCCATATGAAATGTAATAAGAATCATAAGATCTTCTAATAAGAGAGGGTCCTATTTCTTTAAGCTTGCATTTTGTTTAATTATTTTTATGATTATTGTTATTGTTATTATTGTTATTATTATTATTATTATTATTATTATTATTATTATTATTATTATTATATTTATTTACAATAATAATAATAATAGTAGTATTAGTACTAGCATTCAGAAGTAGTTATAGACTATCATTATTATTTGTAGTATCAGTGGTATATAATAGTAGTAGTAGTAGGAAAGTCAAGTATATTTTTAAAATTTTTTTTTTTAATATATCACCACCGCTCACGGGCAGAGCCCTATTTAAGGAGGGGGGTGTTTTGTTATAAGTCTATTAAATTTTACTTTCATCATAAGGAGATCACTTCTTAAATCGAGTTTATTCAATCCAGATACATTTCAGAAACGTTATTCAATATAGATACACTTCAGAAAACGTTATTCAGTATAGATACATTTCAGAAGACGTTATTCAAAATAGATACATTTAGAAAACGTTGTTACCGTTATTCAAGAAGTATTGGATTTAAGTTTCATTTTAGTAATTTTAAAATCTTTCTAAATCAATATTCTGTATTTTTATCGTTCTGTTTACCGAAAGCAGGTCACTCTTTCGACAAATTCTATCAACGAGATAACCCATTTCATTTCATTTAATGGCTAATAGCCATTGCTCCTGTTCTTATGTACAGATCTGTTTTTACATTTTTGGAGTTAAATTCGCCCACTATTATTTTGTAGTGATTATTTTCCTTTGAAGGTATGTATATATGTATGAATGAATGTATGTATATATATATATATATATATATATATATATATATATATATATATATATATATATATATATATATATATATATATATATATATATATATATATATATATATATATATATATATATATATATATATGTATGTATTTATATATGTATGTATGTATATCTGTCTGTCTGTCTGTCTGTATGTATGTATGCATGTATTCATCTCATGAAATAATTTTAGATCTTTTAAATAATTTGGTGTTGATGGACAAGTTTTAATTATAGTGAAAGTGAATATCACCATTAAGAGTTTAAGTAAAATTTTAATGATGCAATTTTTATTCCCTCTATTTTCAAAAAGATTTTTTAATTATTTATTTATTTTTTAAATAAAGAAATATAATCCTTTCTATATTTTATTATTCTTTCAAATTTAATTTATTATGTATCCACTTTCCATTTAATTGCTTTCTAATCTGCAACGTACTTGGCAAAATCCTACGATTATATCCTATATATATATAATATATATATATATATATATATATATATATATATATATATATATATATATATATATATATATATATATATATATATATATATATATATATATATATGTATTATATATACATGTTTATATATACAGGGGGGTGGACAAAATAATATAAACACCGTAATAAATTTTACATATTTTTCATGTTGGCAACATTGAGTAGTTACTCCCGGTGTGAGGCAAGTTTATTCTCAGTTGAAATTATAGTTTATTACACACTTTGTTGTGGGACAGTTAAAACCAACGAATTAATGAAATGCGTGACGTTTTGACGTCGCAAGAGATTTGACTTCGAAATGGAAGCTTCTGTGACGAAAACAGGTGAACTATTTAACGTTTCTCTAGTGACAGGATCGACCGTGAAAGTCACTTACACAAAACATAGTAAAACGTCATCGGAGAAGAGTAATAGTAAGCTTAATCCAAAGCGGACAGAGAGGAACCGTCGAACTTTAAAAGGATTGTGGTCGAACAAAAAAAATAATTTCGGCAAAGGGTGACAGCAAAACAATTCACACTTGAGGAAAACTGTTTCGAAAATAATAATACGGCCACAGTTTCACAAATTTAACATTCATAGAGGGCTGCATGAATGTTAAATTTATTTATTACGAAACCCTTTAAAATCCAAGCCAACGCTAAGCTGCGAAAAAATAGTGCCACCATCATAAAGAATGGACAATTGATGATCGGAAGAATGTGGTATGGTCCTTTGAAACATTGTTTACATTATTCTCAAAGAACTGTGGGGTTTATATTTGGAGAACCCCAAAAAGAAGTCTACAATCCGCACTGGCTGGCTTTCTACAGTCATGATGACAGTACACAGAGTTAAAATGACTCAATATTAGTTTTAAGAGCACAGGAAAATTATCAAACATCTTCCCTGGCCACTGCAATCAATAGTTCTCAACATAATTGAAATGTTATTGGGATTGTTGGAGCAAATAGTGAGATTTCAACCTCCAACATTGTTGTAGCATTTGGAGAATGTTCTGGTAAAGGAATGGAACAACATTCGGTTGGAAACTTTTCAAGCACTCTACGGATCTATTCTACGAAAAACTTTAGATCTTCTAAGTGAAAATGCTGACCAACACCTTTTTAATAAATAAATCCTGCTTATATGTCAGGTGTAGTATATATATATATATATATATATATATATATATATATATATATATATATATATATATATATATATATATATATATATATATATATATATATATATATATATATATATATATATCCAAAATTTTAATTAAAAAAGAATGCTCCATCAATTTTAAACTCTTATACGTACAGTATTATGAAATATATAAAAGAATTTTCCCAAATATTGTAATATACAAAAGCCATAGAAATTGAATATACATATATATATATATATATATAATATATATATATATATATATATATATATATATATATATATATATATATATATATATATATATATATATATATATATATATATATATAATATAAAATAATAAAATAAAAATAATAAATTAATAATGATTTCCTTACTTAGAATGTAATTACAGAAATGATATAAAAAGGAAACATTATTTTTTTCATAAAAAAAAATTAAATAAAAAATTAAAAAATTAAAAATTAAAAGAAAAAAAATAAAAAAATTAAAATTTTTTTCTTTCATTTCTTCATATTTCATGCAATGTGTCAAGTAGTGAAAAATTAGAAGTAAAAAATTAAAAATCTGAAAAGGCGAAAAAAAAGAAAAAAAAAATTCATGTCTTCATTATTATTATTATTATTATTATTATTATTATTATTATTATTATTATTATTATTATTATTTATTATTATTATTATTATTATTATTATTATTATTATTATTATTATTATTATTATTATTATTATTATTATTATTATTATTATTATATTATTATTATTATTATTATTATTTTTATTATTATTATTATTATTATTATATTATTATTATTATTATTATTATAATTATAATTTTTAGAATTCTTCAGCTTTATTTTAATAGCAGTTGAAATTTCCCTTCCAATTTTTCAAAAAGATTTTTTTTCCTTCTTCGTGCTGACCGGTTTCGTCCGTTAACTTCGGACATTTTCAGAGTTTGGATTCTTGAAGATAATAATAATAATAATAATAATAATAATAATAATAATAATAATAATAATAATATAAAATAATAAATAATAATAATAATAATAATAATTAATAATAATAATAATAATAATAATAATAATAATAATAATAATAATAATAATAATAATAATAATAATAATAATAATAATAAATAATAATAATAATATAATAATATTATAATAATAATAATAATAATAATATATTATTATTATTATTATTATTATTATTATTATTATTATTATTATTATTATTATTATTATTATTATTATTATTATTATTATTATTATTATTATTATTATTATTTTCATTATTATTATTATTATTATTATTATTCATAACTATATAAATAAATACAGAGTTAAAAAATAAATGAATGAATGAATAAATAAATAAATAAATAAATAAATAAATACTTGTATAAATGAGTAAAGAAGTGGAAAGAGGACTCTTCCTTGCCACTTTCACACCCCTTATCCCTCACCCGTTACTCCTCACCCCTCATCCCTCAACTCTCACTCCTCACCCCTCACCTCTCACTCTTCACTCCCCCTCTGTAAATAAAATAAAATTTAAACATAATTATTTAAATCATTTAATAAACAAGGGTTAAAAAATTTAAGGAAAAAAAAATTCAAACAATTTTCATATTTTATAAACAATTTTAAAAATGTTTTTTTTTTTTTTTTTTTTTTGTCCTTTTTTTTAAATAGCTGATTTTCTACAAAGAAGCTGACTCATCAAAATTTCTGCTTCATTTAGCTTTGTAAATTTTTTGGCTAAAAGTTTACTTTAAAAAGATGTAAAGTTTAACGATGGTATTTTTTAGGCTCCCGTCTACCAATTTATGGCAACGACATATATTATATATCATATATATATATATTATATATATATATATATATATATATATATATATATATATATATATATATATATATATATATATATATATATATATATATATATATATATATATATATATTATATATATATATATATATATATATATATATATATATATATAGTATATATATATATATATATATATATATATATATATATATATATATATATAATAATAATATATATATATATATATATATTATATTGTGTGTGTGTATGTGTGTGTGTGTAAAGCTAGAACCTTCACTTTATTCCCACCTGGGAATATATTAAAAAAAAAAAAGAAGAAAAAACCTTTGTTGAAATATGTTAATTAAATTAAATTAGAATTTAGCTATTTAAATTTAATAGTTTTTTTTTAAATTAAGTTTTAAATTTTTCTTTGATCTTTTTAATGTAAATTTCATAGCATCTTATATCTTTCTGTTTATTCAAACGAAGAAGCCCTTTTCCGGAGGAATATTA
>SEYY01008318.1:0-2500 GCA_009176605.1 Armadillidium nasatum | reverse complement strand
CAAATCCATGGTTCGATGGCAATTGTTCTCTTGCCCTCGGGAGAGAGACAATGCTTATCGTGAATGGAAAAACTCTCCTTCTCCTATCACTCTTGCTAATTTTCATTCAGCCGGAATCGATGCAGGGATGTTCTTCGACGGACTAAGCGTACTTTCATAAAAAGGAAGTGCGCTGACCTCCATGGCTCTCCTACTGATAAAACTTTCTGGCCTCTTGTCAAAAATATCTCTAACAACTTCTGTAAATCTGCCTTTCCTCCTCTTATTCGCTCTGATGTTTCTGTAGCTAATACTCCTTCTGAAAAGGCTAATCTCTTCGGCCTCCTTTTTTCATCTAATTCCACCCTGATCGATTCTGGCATCCTCCTCCTACTCCTTCTCCTCTCAGGTGTCCCATGCCTCTACCTATAATTACTCATGATCGGGTGCGTGGGATCCTGAAATCTATGAACGTCAGGAAGGCCAGTGGCCCGGATGGCATTCCCCTCGTGTTCTGAGGGAGTGTGCTTCCGAGTTGGCCCTGTCCTCGTTCAGCTCTACTCTCTATGCTTAATACTAATACTTTCCTCTAGCTGGAAGCGTGCGTTTGTTCAGCCGATCCCGAAAAAAGGTAGCCGTTCTGACCCTTCTAACTATCGACCTATAGCTCTCACTTGTGTTCTATCTAAAATTTTTGAAATTCTCCTCAACTCTCATTTCCTGGATCATTTGGAGTCTCATTCTCTTCTCTCAGATCATCAGTATGGCTTTCGTCGCTCGAGGTCAACTGGTGACATACTTTCCTATCTACTGATCTATGGTCTTCTGCCCTTAGGGACTTCGGGGAGTCTTGTGTGGTGGCGCTTGACATATCCAAGGCTTCGACCGGGTATGGCATGCGTCTACTCTCTAAGCTCCCTTCCTTTGGGTTTCCTCCTTCTCTTTGCTTACTCTTGTCTAGTTTTCTCTCAGATCGTTCCATTTCGGCAGTTGTAGATGGAGCGACCTCTTCCTCCTTTTCTGTCAACTGTGGTGTTCCTCAGGGTTCTGTTTTATCTCCAACCTTATTCTTACTTTTCCTCTTCTCCAGCTGAACTTCTAACTCTATTCACTCTTATGCTGAAGACTCAATTCTCTGTTCTTCTACTCATTTCAAATCTTCTCCTCTTTTGCTTCTAGAGTCGCTTCTCGTCTTCAACTTTCCGATTTCTATTCTTGCCGATCTGGATGGAATTTCCCGGTGGGACATAGCAACCTTGTGAAATTCAACTCTTTAAAAACTCAACTTCTTTACACTCCTCTCAAAAACACCTCCTAACTTTCCTATCCTCTTCGATGGCTCTCCCGTCTCACCTGTAAATAACATTAACATTCTTGGTCTAAACATAAACAACAAACTGTCTTGGAAACCACATATCACAATGGTTGCTAAAGCGGCCTCTAAGAAGCTGGGAGTTCTGTTCAGGTTGCGAGAGTTTTTTTCTTCTGAGCAGTTACTCCAGATATATAAGGGTCTTATTCGCCCTTGTATGGAGTACTGTTCTCACATTTGGGGGGGCTCTGGCTCCTCCTCTCTTTGGATAGGGTTGAGTCAAAAGCTATGAGATTAATAAACTGTCCCCTACTTTCAAACTCTCTTGACCCTCTGTCCTGCGACGTGACGTTGGCGCGCTATCTCTTTTCTACAGGTACTACAATAGCAGGTGCTCGAGGGAATTGGTCTCTCGCATTCCTCCACCGTTCGTCGTCCTCGTTGCACGAGGGGTGCCCTGCTTTCGCACCAATTTTGTGTGGACGTAGGGAATCCCAGGCTAGCCCGTTGTGGTACCTCCTTCTTTCCAGCCACCTCTATTCTGTGGAATTCTCTACCATCTTCTATTTTTCCAACTGTATTTAATCTTCCACTCTTCAAGTCTTCCGTCTGCGCCCACCTGAGGGTTGTGCGTTAGGTGTGTGTGTTTGTGTGAGTTTGTCCTTGTGTGTGTGCCCCCTCCTTGAAAAGGGCTCTGCCCGTGAGTGGTGGTTTTGTAAAAAAAAAAAAATATATATATATATATATATATATATATATATATATATATATATATATATATATATATATATATATATATATATTATATATATGTATGTATATTATTTGTTATTTTTCACCCTTTACTAAGTAATAATAGGGAAAAACTATAAATTTCATTCATTAAAACTGTATAAATATAATCATATTATATCGCTATTCTGGTAACAAATGAAACAATCGTTTAAGATAAATAAATAATAAAAAAAATATATAAAAAAAATAATTAAATATAATCATAAAATAATCATAGTAATATAAGCAGTATGAATAATAACTTTATATAATAATAATACCAAATAGTAATATAAATAATAAAATATTCCTAATAATAATAATAATAATAATAATAATAATAATTCAGAAAACGTTATTCAGTAAAAAGTAAAAAATTTTATTTTTAGTGAATTTAAATATATTATAATAATAATAATAATAATAATAATAATA
>SEYY01008317.1:0-12500 GCA_009176605.1 Armadillidium nasatum | reverse complement strand
TATTACTTAGATCAAAACCTAACTAATATAACATATTACTTAGGTCAATAGCTAACTAATATGACATATTACTTAGGTCAATAGCTAGCTAATATCTGAATCTTAGGTCAATAGCTAATATGACATATTACTTAGGTCAATAGCTAACTATATGACATATTATTTAGATCAATAGCTAATTAATATTACATATTACTTAGGTCAATAGCTAACTAATATCTGGATCTTAGGTCAATAGCTAACTAATATGACATATTACTTAGGTCAATAGCTAATATAACATTACTTAGATCAATAGCTAACTAATATGACGTATATCTTAGGTCAATAGCTAACTAATATGACATATATCTTAGATCAATAGCTAACTAATATGACGTATATCTTAGGTCAATAGCTAACTAATATGACATATCTTATGTCAATAGCTAACTAATATGGGCAATATCTTAACCTAGTAATATGAAACTACGATATAGCCCTTACATTATCTTAACATAATATCAAGCTTTAAACTAATAATATATATCTTAAACTGACTAATACTTTCAACAATAGTAGTTATCTAATATTTAATATTTCTTAACCTATAATAACCTATACCTTTTCCCTATATAGTCTTTATCTTATCATGCAGCCAACTATTATAGCTTATATCTTAGCTTAATACCAGCAACACAGCAAAAATTGTCCTAACGAATCGTTGGGACAAGTGGCAAAAATGGCGCAGTAAAATTTTCAGTGGAGAAAAGATATGCTAAGCAAAAGAAAAGTCGCTTCACCGATTTATTTTCTAATAAAAACATAACTGAAAAAAAATTTTGTGACATTTTTGCCACTTGTCCCAACGATTCGTTAGGACAATTTTTGCAGTGTATTTAATATTACCTGTAACCTATATCTTAGTTTAAGAATATTCACCTAACTGGGCGCATTTCATCGAAGAATTGAGATCTATAAATTTTATGGCAGGTATATACTAATTTTTTTTTTTTTTTTTAATTTATTTATTTATTTTTTTTATATTTTTTGGCATTACAGGAAAAATGGCTTGTTCGAAAACTTATTGTTTCTCTTTGATCAAAATAATTGTAAGTAATTTGTATGTCTGTCATGCATTTAATGTAGCCATTTACTGTTATATATTTTACCTGCTTCTTATAAGTACACGTATAACGCAAATATATATATATATATATATATATATATATATATATATATATATATATATATATATATATATATATATATATATATATATATATATATATATATTATATATATATATGAACTTATTGCTTGAGTGCATTTGTATTCAGAATAATTATTATTATTATCTCACCCGTCACCCTCTCTTCTTCCCCCCCCCCCAAGGAAAGTATAAAGCTTACGTGTTAACGACTACGTCCACTGATCACGTTCTCAAACTTTTATTACCAACATTCTTTCTTTTCGACTTGCTGGTCACTTTAAAAAAAAAAAAAAAAAAAAAAAAATTGGAATATTTTTTTTTCCTGAAAAATATATAAATCATTTCGAAATGAAAAAAATATACTTAAAATAAAAATTTATAAGAGTAATAAATCTCTCTCTCTCTCTCTCTCTCTCTCTCTCTCTCTCTCTCTCTCTCTCTCTCTCTCTATATATATATATATATATATATATATATATATATATATATATATATATATATATATATATATATATATATATATATATATAATATATATATATATATATATATATGAAAAAAAATAAGTAAAACATGGTCGTTTCAAAAAAATATAACTTCAAAATAAGTAATAAATAAATAAATTAGAAACCAGTTTTAAAACTAGATTTAGATTCATAGAAATCCTACAAATAATTCTGGAGAGAGGCCAGAAAAGGAGGGGGGGTTTAAGAGCTCCCACTCGATCCAAAAGGGGTCAAGGGGGTGGGGGGTTGGAAGGAAATTCCTTTACTGTAATAAACTCTTAAGCAACAAAGAGAAATAAATAGTGCAGACTGATGCTTTGATGGAGATGATATATATATATATATATATATATATATATATATATATATATATATATATAATATATATATATATATATATATATATATATATATATATATATATATATATATATATATATATATATATATATATATATATATATATATATATATATATATATATATATATATATATATATATATATATATATATATATATATATATATATATATATATATATATATATATATATATATATATATATATATATATATATATATATATATATATATATATCATGTACTCTACTCAACAGCAACACAACCTTCATAGCAAAAACAGGTGGAGTTTATGTGGTCCCTTGCAATACAAGAGGATGAATGGTGAGAAATCGCGTGAAAAAGGTAAAGTAGGGTATGCATGCTTTATAGATTTGGAGAAAGGGTATAATAGGGTATGTAGGAACAAGTTGCTCGAGGTATTGAGAGAGGAATATAATAGTTTCTTTAATCTCTACGAGTATGGATCGAGCAACCTAAAGCTGATATAAAAAGATGCAACACAATCAATGCAATATTTTTAGATATTGCACACTAACATAAAATAAATTTTGATAATGTAAGTAGTAAGTGAAGAACATTGAAGGCAGGCGAGGGGAAACCATGACGTCACCTGAGGGGAAATCAGCTTCTTTCCTGAGCCCTTGAGGGGTCCCCCGCCCCCCCTGAGGGGAAATTGCCCCCCGAGGGGACTTCACGTACCTTTGTGAGTTGTTTTTAATCAGATAATCCGTCTTATCTTCATGTTGATCTTTTTATCTTTGATGTAATCATGTTATTTTAATTAATCTTACCTGTTTACCGCTTTTGATTTGCCGTCTTTCCTTTGATGTTTCCGCCTGCGCGTGCCTGACGTTCTAGGTTGAGGGTATTTTCTAGTATCTTATGAGGGTTGTGACGTCACAGTTTTATTTCATGTAAGGTAATGACGTCATAGCCTTCTACTCTGCCTTCTATTCTTAAAGTTCATCCGTCCAATCATAGTCTTTCATTTGTTTCTTCTAAGGTGATGACATCACAGATTGTTTTCTTGTATAAGATTGTTGACGTCACATCCTTCTATTTTTGCCTTCTACTTCAACCAATCAGAGTCTTGTATGAGATTGATGACATCACAGTTTGGTATTCTGCCTGCTATTTTCCGACCAATCACCGTCTTCCATTTGATCATGACGTCACTTCATCCTCTTACTTCGAAATTTCCAGAGAGGAACGAACGAGCGAACACAACTAAAATTTCAGAAATGAGGATTTGAACCCGGGTCTCTTGGTTTAAAATCCATGACTCTACCACTGCGCTAAGACGAACTTGGTATAGAAAAAACGAATTGTTGTATTTATCCCTTCAAATTTTTTTTCGACTTTTGTTATTATGAGGTAGACTTTGATGTTTTTTCTTTTATATTCGCGGGGGGAGGAGGAGGGGGGGTTGGGTGCCCCTTCGCGACGACCGCGGCCGCCCCGGATATTCGTGGTTTATTCGGATGCGCGCGCGCACGCGTTTGGCCCATACATTTGTTGTTGTTGTTGTTGTTGTTACCATAGAAACCATAATATATATATATAATATATATATATATATATATATATATATATATATATATATATAATATATATATATATATATATATATATATATATATAATATATAAAGCTTATATTTTTAAAAATAATAATAATAATAATAATAATAATAATAATAATAAAAAATAATTTAGTTGGGGTTTTTTTTACTCTGAGAGATTCGAGTTTTCTTTAAAAATACATTTTCCTTTATCCAATATTTTAAGAGAAACTATTATTTCGTATTTTTCTAAGAAAACATGATAATAATTTTATTAATTAAATAATATAAAATAATAATAATAATAATAATAATAATAATAATAATAATAATAATAATAATAATAATAATAATAATTTTTTTTTTTAATAATAATAAAAAAAATTTCTTAAATAAAATTATTTTTTTTTTTTTTTTTTTATTTCTTAAATCAATTTTTTTTTCAATCACACAACTACCTAGCCAGACTGTTCATGAAAATTGTTATGGATTCCCATTCAAGAGACTTTGATTTAATTTAATTTATTTAAAATAAAAAAAAAAAAACTTTGTTTTTTTTTTTTTTTTTTTCATTTTTTCAAACTTTGTATTTTAAAAATAATAATAATAATAATAATAATAATAATAATAATAATAATAATAATAATAATAATAATAATAATAATAATAAATACATTTTCTTTTGAACGATAAAAATTCTGAAAAAGCGGGTTTGAACTCTCGAGTCTACGAGAGACGTTCCGTGAGTTTACCACTTCGCTAAGGAGGCCTTCTCAGTTCTTCTGTGAAAATAAATTTATTTACGCGTATTTTTTTCTACTTTGGGAGTTTTTGTTATATATATTTGAACTATTTTTTTTCACTTATTTATTTCAAACTTTGTATTTTAAAAATAATAATAATAATAATAATAATAATAATAATAATAATAATAATAATAATAATAATAATAATAATAATAATAATTTTGTTGGTGTTTTTCACTGTGAGAGATTCCAGTTTTCTTTAAAAATACATTTTCCTTTATCCGATATTTTAAGAGAGACTATTATTTTTTCTAAGAAAACATGGTAATAATTTTATTTTGAATATAATAATAATAATAAAAATAATAATAATAATAAATTATTTTAAGAGAGAGTCTTTAAACGGAAAAAAATTTAAATCTGAGGCTTGAACACCCAACTTTTTTCGTCGGAGGGTCGAGGCTTTTACCGCTGGGCTAAAGAAGACTCTATGCTTCTTCCGTGAAAATAAATTTTTACTCGTATTTTTTTCTCTGCTTCATTTTCTTTTTTATTTTTTTTTTTTTTTTTTTTTTTTCATACAAATTTTATATATATTATATATATATATATATATATATATATATATATATATATATATATATATATATATATATATATATATATATATATATATATATATATATATATATATATATATATATATATATATATATATATAATAATATATTTTATTTCTTCGGGACAAAATAGCCATCTCTTTTCATATTTTCACTGAATATCAATTCTAAATACTCCACGTGGAGTTTGAAACTGATTTGTTAGCCAATGAGAATGAATCTGATTCATATTAACCAATGAGAAATGAACACGATTCCGATGTCGTCTGTTTACCAAAAAGGAATTACAATGTGTTACCTTGAGACGGTGGGGGGAGGGTTGGGGGGTAAAGAGATTTATTTAGTTTAAAATATTTTGGTTTTATCTTAAAAGAGCATTAGGGGAATGAATGGTATTTTAGAACACCTGAAGTCCCCAAAATAATCATTTTAAGTATGAATTTTTTAGATAAGTACCATTTTTATCCGTCATAATAAGGAAAATACAAACACCTGTGGTTGCTTTCGAGGCTTAAGTCACAAAATAAACAGATTGGTCTCTTATTTCAGAATACTTGTATGGGAAGGAGGGTATATATATATATATATATATATATATATATATATATATATATATATATATATATATATATATATATATATATATATATATATATATATATATAACAAATAAAAATTATTAAATTATAAAATTATACAATTAATTACTAAAATAATTAAATTATAAAAAATATAAAATTATAAAAAAAATTATTTGATTATGAAATTAAATTAAATTATTTAACTCAGTAATCAAATAAATTTTAGAGGGATGTTGAATTTATTCTCTTTAAAAAAAAAAACGGAAAAATAGTACTATTATTTTTATTAACCAAACTCTCTCTCTCTCTCTCTCTCTCTCTCTCTCTCTCTCTCTCTCTCTCTCTCTCTCTCTCAATATATATATATATATATATATATATATATATATATATATATATATATATATATATATATATATAATATATATATATATGTGTGTGTGTGTGTGTGTGTGTGTGTGTGTAAGGTATGGTTTTTGTTTTTCTCTATAATCTCTGAAAAAAAGTTAATCTTTTTTAAATTCTACAAAAGGAACGTTTCCACGGATACCTGAAATAATGGGATCCAGACTCAAATAACTGATAAGAAGAATTTAATCTCTTCCAAAATACCTTTTAAAAAAAAAACATTAATCGGTAACTAATTTACGTCTCACGTATAAAAGCAGCTTATTTCTACATTAGGTGTATAGAGCTAACTGAATTTAAATGAATTGTGTTGGGGTATTCCGTTCTTTTAAAAATTTTTAAAAGTTCCATCGAAGAAAAAAGGTAAATATGTTTTTTCATATATATATATATATATATATATATATATATATATATATATATATATATATATATATATATATATATATATATATATATATATATATATATATATATAATATTTAAAAAAAAAAAAAAAAAAAAAAATTTGAATTAAAAAAAAAAAAAAATAATTAATGAAATAATTAAATATATAAAAAAAAAAAAAAAAAAAAAAAAAAAAAAAAAAAAAAAAAAAAAAAAATATAAATAAATATATATATATATATATATATATATATATATATATATATATATATATATATATATATATATATATATATATATATATATATATATATATATATATATATATATATATATATTTCTCGACGATGTTATTCCACCAAAAGGCTACTTTATTTTCAAAGATAATCCCATTTAATCCTCTTTTAAGCCCCTTTTAATCCGTACACTCTGATAATTTTTTTTTAGTGTAAACAGATGATTTACGTTTATATTCTATTTGCTATTTATTTCAAAATAATTTTACGAAATCGTAAAAAGATTAACTCTCCTATGTAAGAGAAGAAATATTTGAGAAGTAACTTTGTTTTTTTTTTCTTCTTTATTGAAATTTCTTATTTACTTTATATATATTATATATATATATATATATATATATATATATATATATATATATATATATATATATATATATATATATATATATATATATTACCATGCATTTTAGTTTCTAATTTTTTTTAAAAAAAAAAAACTTATTACAGGTTGACACTGCCCCTGGTTATTTACATCTGTATTGATTTCCGTCACATATTTCAATCCATTTTTCTCGGGTGTAAAGGCAGGTAAGAAAAATGTTTCTTATTATATTTTTACTGTTTCCATTTCATCTCTCTTTCTTTTATTTCTTACTCATTTTCATTTATTTCTTAAATAAATTGTTACACTTAAAAAAAATCATTTTCTTTTTTATTCATAAATAAATAAATTGATTCATTTCTATTTATTTGTTCCATCTACTTTTTATATTTTCATTTATTTTAAATTTCATTTCTTTTTTATTCTAAATAAATTAATTCATTTCTATTTTTTCATTTATATGGGCCATCTACTTCTTTTCTTTATATTTCTTTTTTATTTCTATTTTTTTTTTTTTTTATTATATATATATATATATATATATATATATATATATATATATATATATATATATATATATATATATATATATATATATATATATATATATATATATATATATATATATATATATATATGAAATCGAAGTTTGATTTTGAAGTTGGATGTTCATCTCATTGTTATTTTAGCGTTTAATAATTTAACTTTTATTTTGGTCAATTGTTTATTTTTACGTTTAATAATTTAACCTTTTTATGTTCAATTGTTTATTTTACTATTTTAGCTATTTTAATTGCTGGCTTTAATGATTTTATCAGGTTAATTTACTTGTCGAGTTACTTTTTACGAAGTTATTTGTCTATTTTATGTAATGGTTAATTTTTTCAAAATCGGCATCGTTTTTGCTTTTATTGAAATAATCAGGAATTTAGATAACGATAGTTAAGTCCTATGTTATTATTATTATTGTTATTATTACTCTTATTATTGTTGTCTGAATTGTTATTTTTTCATATAAAACATACATACAAATCTATATTATATATATATATATATATATATATATATATATATATATATATATATATATATATATATATATATATATATATATATATATATATATATTTCCAAACAATTAGTCTCTATTTATAAAAAACTTATTACAGGTTGATTCAGTGAGAATTTTCAGACAGAAAAAAGACCCTGGTTATTTACATCTGTATTGATCTCCTCCCATATTTCATCTTCGATCCATTTTATTTCAGGCGTAAAGATAGGTGAGAAAATATTTATTATCTTCCTCAAGCTAAAAAATAACTTATTATATTTTTTCTCTTTTACTGTACTCGGGTATATTTTTCACTGAATTAATATTATTATTATTACGGAGGGGGGTGAAAATTATTTAGTTTAAATATTTGGGCAGGTCTTCTATCATACTTTTTATCTGAAGTCTCTTCCAAAGATAAGTATCATATTTAATCCCTATAATGACGAAAAAAATACAAACACCTGCACAGGCTTTAAGAGAAATAATCAGTTAAGGTTTATATTTACAGAACGGAGGGTAAATATTTCACCAAAATAAGGGAGGTTATGGTCAAGAAAAAATAAATGTCAGAAATTTACAGACAAATTCATGAAAAATCAGTTCGATCTCATATTTTTTTTCAGTGTACTCGCGGGAGGGCATATATATATATATATATATATATATATATATATATATATATATATATATATATATATATATATATATATATATATATATATATATATATATATATATATATATATATATATATTTTTTTTTTTTTTTTTTTATTTTTTTTTTATTATATTATATTTATTTATATTATATATATATATATATATATATATATATATATATATATATATATATATATATATATATATATATATATATATATATATATATATATATATATATATTATTATATTATATATTTTTTTATTATATATATATATATATATATATATATATATATATATATATATATATATATATATATATATATATATATATATATATATATATATATATATATATATATATATATATATATATATATATATATATATATATATATATATATATATATATATATATATATATATATATATATATATATATATATATATATATATATATATATATATATATATATATATATATATATATATATATATATATATATATATATATATATATATATATATATATATATATATATATATATATATATATATATATATATATATATATATATATATATATATATATATATATATATATATATATATATATATATATATATATATATATATATATATATATATATATATATATATATATATATATATTTATATAAATTATATATATATATATATATATATATATATATATATATATATATATATATATATATATATATATATATATATATATATATATATATATATATATATATATATATATATATATATATATATATATATATATATATATATATATATATATATATATATATATATATATTTCAGATTGTTAAGATGGCACCCAGTAAACGCAGAAACGATGATACCGCTCATGAAGCTGGACCCTCGAGACAGAGATCCAGAGCTAATGAAGAGGCAGAAGTTGTGAGGGTAAGAACAATGTGTGTTAATCGGAGGTCGGGCCCCATACAAAACGCTAGGTATAACGTGAGAATAAATGATCCAGATATTTTAAATGATTTAGAGAATGGCTTTGAAAATGTAATAGGTCGCATCATTTCGCAAATTCGGCGAGATATGAGACAGCGTCGTGAATATTTTGTTCGACTTGCATTCATATTTAACAACAATGAAGGGATTTAGAGTATTATGTCCAAGTCCCTCACCGATATATAGGAGACCCAGCTATAAATAATTATGTTTCAGGAAGACTTGAACAAGCTTTTCAAAGTGGAGATGCCGCTGCCTTTCAAGATTTTAATGTAGATGCCCAGATTGCTCACGTACCAATGGGTAATGGTCCCTTGATACCTAAAGGCATTTCATTTACTGGAAAAATCATTAAAAGGCATTTAAAGAAAAGCAGAGCTGATTCGTCGATAGATTTAACAGGCTGTGCATTCAATGCTCTAGCAGTTCTTGAAAAAATAAAAGAGGGTATGAAGATATGTAATGTTAGCCCTGGATCAATTAGAACCCTTGGCAAAGATATTGCTAAACAGTGTGGGTTTAACTATGAAGTAGCCTTTCATGCTGAAAATTTTCAAGAGATTGAAAAAAGGAAAAATATTAGAGTGTTTGTATTTGGTGCAGATCGTCGTAACGAAGGACTTGTTACATGTTTATACTCCAAAAAACACAAACAGAGAGCATCCACTCTTCATTTTGGGGTACGATCATGAAAACACACACTATTATCCATTCACTGAAGATACCATCAAGAATTGTATTAAGAGTGTTAATCCTAAGGTGATAACGGGAAGAATTTTCTGTAATTTATGTTATAACTTCACTAGCAGACTTGTTTATCATCTAGAATCCGAGTGTGAGTATTCGAAATGTGGACAATGTTTAAACAGTAATTGTGATGGAAAAACTCATTTTGATGGAGAATTTAGAACTTGCAATGAGTGTAATCGGTGGTTTTATGACGATCAGTGTTTCGCATTCCATTTAGCAAAAGGTGTATGCACGAAGAACAAACTTTGTTCAAAATGTTATAAACCCATCATTAGCTGATGCTCAGGGTAGGATGCGGCATGATTGCGTGAATATTACATGTCCGGAATGCTATAAGAAATATGATCCCACTCAAAGTGTCACATGAATGTTACATTCAGACTCTTCCGAAAAAAGCTAAAGACTGGTATAAGAAGAAGGAAGTACATGTGCTCTATTACGATATAGAAACGTATCAACAGAAACAGCAGGTAGATCCCTTGGATGAAACAAACATACAGCCGGCTGACGATAATGTAGCGATGATCCCTACATTCTGGTATCACAAATTGTTTGTCATGAATGTACTGACATTGAAGGAGAAGAATGTATGTGAAAAATGTGGTATGAGAACTAGGAGTGTTCGTTGTGAAGGAGGAAGAAGAAGAAAGTGTCCCTTTCTCAAGTTGTCCAGTAGATCAGTTTATCACTTATCTGCTTGAATTCTCAAAAACACACCTAATGCTACTATTATTGTTTGTGCACACAATGCAGGACGTTTCGATGGACAGTTCGTATACGCCCGTTTACTTTCACGTCCTGGTGCTGACATTTTTAGTTCGAAACCATTAAAAAGAGGGACTCGAATAATTTCGATGGGTGCTTCCCATAATATCATGTTTAGAGACTCCCTCCTTTACATGCCATGTGCTTTATCTAAACTCCCAAAATGCATGGGGTTGAACGACATTACACTGGCTAAAGGAACCTTTCCCTATAAATTCCTTACGGAGAGACACCTGAAATATGTAGGACAGATTCCAGAATATAGAATATTTTGAAACAGAAAGGATGACTGAAAAAGAAAAGAAAGAATTTTTAGAGTATCATTCTGACTTTAAAAATTCCGGAAGGGAGTATGATATCTTACAGGAGTGTGTTACATACTGTAAACAAGATGTGGTAATTCTAAGACGGAGTTTTGAAGCCTTTAGAAAAATTTTTATAACGAAATTCCAAATTGATTGTCTTGAAGAGTGTTGCACGATAGCTTCTTTAACTTTTAGAATATTCCGAACGCATTTCATGGGTGAAAACATGATTGCGAATATTGGGAGAGTAAAAGAGAAGAAGTTTAGTTATGAAGGTATAAGATGGTTGTCTTTTCTTGAAAAATACACGGGTCATGAAATAAGACATGCTAGGAATGGTGGTGAACGTGTCTTGAAACCTATGGGGAATATTTCTTTTCCAGATGGGTATTCGAAAATGGATATGCTAACGATTACCCGGCTTCGTGATTACTCTGAAGATACCAACATCGAGTTTGAAATGGAGACTGAAAAGTATGAGAAGTTGAGAAGAATGGGAAAATCATAAGCATACAGGAGCAGCGTGAGGGTGATGAAAGAGTAGAAGATCGAGGTATGCCTCAGGTAAGGGAGCAAGGTAATCCTCAGGTTAGGGAGCAAGTAGCACAACCAATAGTCGAACCTGAAGTTATCGAGTTAAGTAGTGATGAGGAGGAAGAAAACGTACAAATGACTTCAGCGAAACCTATTGAAGATAAATTTTAACAATACCAACGAATTGATAAGTGCTCTTAGATCGGCAAACCCAACTAGGCCTACACCTGAATGGAAGGCTAAGGAAAGGCAAGTAGTGTGTAGGCAAGAAAGGCTAATTTTGTTGATCTAAGTAATGAAGATACCCCACTGTTACCAACCAGGTCGAGAGCAAGTGCTGATGATGATATTGACAATATGATAGATTTATGGGACGAGACACATCCTACAGCTAGTCAGCAAAATGAATTACATTTACTTGATCCACAGGA
>SEYY01008316.1:17500-20000 GCA_009176605.1 Armadillidium nasatum | reverse complement strand
CCAAGGTTTCACGAGTCCACAACCTGTGCAACTAATAATGCGTAACACCATCAATGGCTCTATTGACCGTCTTCATAAGTTGAAGTAAACTCAGTATGAAGCTCTGATGTATTCCTGAGGTATGTTAGTACGACACGGTCCAGCTCGTATACAGTAAGAGGTGCGATTGCAGATCGTCGAATGGCCATTTAAAAGCCGTCCCAAAAGTTGAGATGGAGTTGGGATCAGGTCTTCGTGTGGGCCACTCCAACACCTATACATCGATTACACTTTGGTAATCCGTAACCGTCCTTGCAGTGAGTGGGTGAGCATTATCGTGCATTAAATGAAAGTTATATCATGGTCCTGTAGTATGGATTTCAAGTAGTATGATGTATTCAATGACCTCCGTTTAATAGGTGACGCGTCAAAGCAGAAACATTCCAGAACACTTTGTTCCCCCCTCCGAACGGCTCTCTTGTTGCATGCTCTATAACGTTCACCACGTCAACGCCAGAATCTTATCACGACCATCTTTAGATCTCAGGCATACTCTGGTTTCGTTTATGAAAACACGTCGCTCTTACAATCGTGATCATATTCCTTTCCCTGTCTGCTATGTAGAGCTGCTGCTGCAATACAAAATACAATTCCTTCAATGCAACGTACTGACCAATGCATTCAACGGTTGCTGCATGTGAACAAAATCACGAGTCGTCGACATGGAGTAAACTACGTCATGCCAAATCGCACGCTGACATCTATCGGACAAGTGATTCTGTACTACCAAGGCTGTATTCCACCTGCTTTGTAGCAAACCACACGGATTTGAAAATACTTACCATCATGACGTCATATTTCTTATGGGTGCGATAATTTTGAACAAGAGTAGTATATATATATATATATATATATATATATATATATATATATATATATATATATATATATATATATATATATATATATATATATATATATATATATATATATATATATATATATATAATTTATTTATTGCTTGAAGAAATGATCTGTGCTTGATATAAAGTGTAGCTTGAAGGCTTTTAAAAAATGTTACTAACACTGTTCTGGCTTGATTCACTTTTGTAATATACATTATTTTGTATATATATATACTATATATATATATATATATATATATATATATATATATATATATATATATATATATATATATATATATATATATATATATATATATATATATATATATATATATATATATATATATATATATATATATATATATATATATATATATATATATATATATAAGGCATATTGTGGTATAAAAGACCATATTCGTTCACGAAACCCATAAATTTAGGAAATTCAAATTCGGTTCCAGTTCCGAGCGATGTGTCTTTAAGCCAAAAGGAGTATGAAAAGAAATAAAGGAAGTGTGTTTCAGACATTTCCATTAGAGTAAATGTAAATATGAGCATAGCCATCAGTTCTGGGGTAAGATACCTGGGCAGAGAAAAGACGAGACTGTGGAAGACAATGTGAAGTCTTTCTGATGGAGGAGGTATGTGACAAGAAGGTTCAGAGGAGTAATGTCGATCGTAAAATTAATGGTAATATAAGAAGATGTGAGGCAAATTTGACTGTTTGTGAGAGATTGTAGAGACCGTGTGAACGGGAAAGTTGAAAATATGAAAATCCTTAGGTCCTTCCCCTTCAAGAATCAAATCACCTCGGGATGTATATTCCACCCAAAGACTATTTTGCAAAAGTCTTTGAGACAGAACAAGAAACGGAGATGAGAAAGTTGTCAGATGAATCCTCATGAGTTTATAATAGAATATGTAAGGGAAACAGTTGGAAATTAAGAAAAATTGTAGTGTTGGGTTTATCAAGATATATTATATATATATATATATATATATATATATATATATATATATATATATATATATATATATATATATATATATATATATATATATATATATATATATATATATATATATATATATATATATATATATATATATATATATATATATATATATATATATATATATATATAATTCAGCGCCATCGGCGAGTGCTGGTTTCTTTGAAACAGAGGAAAAAAAGTAAATGAGGAACAATAAAAAATTCCGTGAAAAATGTTGAAAATTTGCAGGAAATAATCTGAAAAGGTTTTAAAATGTTTTGGTAAGAGTATGGTACAGAATGAAGTCTCTTTAATAATGTATAATTGTTTTCAAAAGTCTTAATAAAAAAAATAAAAAAGAATGAAATCATTTCCAATTTTGAGGAGTAACTACAAAACTCTCGACTAAGTTATTTTCGGATATTTTAAATATATTGCAAAAACAACAGTAATAATAATAATAATAATAATAATAATTGCACTAATTCTACCAGTGAAATAGAATTTCTTTATAAGTTGAGAAGTATAAGATTTTATTACCTGGAAGCAGGGGACAGGAACCCAACCCCCTTCTACCATGTTAATATATTTAAGAATGACCGCTTTATAATAAAT
>SEYY01008316.1:0-15000 GCA_009176605.1 Armadillidium nasatum | reverse complement strand
ATATATATATATATATATATATATAATATATATATATATATATATATATATATATATATATATATATATATATATATATATATATATATATATATATATATATATATATATATATATATATATATATATATATATATATATATATATATATATATATATATATATATATATATATATATATATATATATATATATATATATATATATATATATATATATATATATATATATATATATATATATATATATATATATATATATATATATATATATATATATATATATATATATATATATATATATATATATATATATATATATATATATATATATATAATCAACAGGCATTCTATGTGTCGGATCTATTCGTTCAGAAAAATTCAGCGTTATCAAAAAATACAGTAGTTATGCTTCAAGATTATCATCAAACAACGACGGATGAACCTCGAACAAATTCTCATAACCCATGAAGAACGTTATATACCTTCAGGCTTAGAAACTGTGCCTTCATCTCGCCTTAAAATTGTTTCCCCAAATATCAATACACCTTTCATCTAACTGTTGAGCAGGAAAGATTTCTCATATTTAAAGAATTAAAAAAAACAAAAAACAAACAAAACAAATATCTCATCATATATTCTAATTTCTTGATGTCTCGAGTTAAATGACAGTACCTGAAGACGATAGTACTAAAATCTTTTAAAAGAAATGACCATATTTGTAAATATGTAAAAATTGAATTTTATTAAGAATTCTGTGATAGAAACGGCATTTACAGATTTAGATTTGGAAGAATATAGTGAAATGTTTATTTTACTAACGTAGAAGAAAATACTGCATACTTGACTTAATAAATTAGATTACTAACAAAGTTAGCATAGAATATATATATATATATATATATATATATATATATATATATATATATATATATATATATATATATATATATATATATATATATATATATATATATATATATATATATATATATATATATATATATATATATATATATATATATATATATATATATATATATATATATATATATAAGAATTTTTAAAACATGAATACTTTCAGAAGTTTTCGAGAGTGAATTTGCACCGAAGGTTTGAAATAATTTAATTCAAAAATATATAAAATTAAAAATTTAAATGGTTTTGATTCAAGAAAGTATAAAAAGAATTCAAAAGTTAATTGAATTGATGCAAATAAAAGTTTAGCTTAGCTTCCTTGTTTCACCTCTACCTTTGAGATTTTCTTAAAGGATGTAAATATTATGTAAAAAATATTTTTATTCTAATAGCTATATATATATATATATATATATATATATATATATATATATATATATATATATATATATATATATATATATATATATATATATATATATATATATATATATATATATATATATATATATATATATATATATATATATATATATATATATATATATATAGTATTTTTTAACTACACAATTTTTTATATATATATATTAAAAATATTTATTACAAAGTGTTTCAACAAACCTTAGTTTTTCATGGTCTGATGATTTCTACATTTGTTTAAACAATAGTAGAATAACAACGATAGAGTACATAAAAATTAAGTGACAAAATCCAAAATAATTTGATTTTCTACTATCATTATAAAGTAATTGTTTATTGGTTTAATGAATTACAAAGCTGACTGAATATCACTAGTTATTAGGAGTAAATGAAATTAAAATTTAAGCAAAGAAATAAAACATCCGAGTGAAGTACTTCTTTCAATCACTATCTGATTCATCTGAACTCAATTTTAATTTACCTTTTTTATATTTATCAAAAACGCTTTCTGTTTTCTTTTCAAATGTGACAAGATTTCCATCTTCGTCAAAATCTCCAGAATCATCGTAGTTATCGGCATCAAAACTACTATCTTCAGAGGTATTTTCTGTAAAGAGAATTTAAACAATTTTTTATTTTTCTACATTGGCATGAAATTTTTATCCTAGACTACTGACTAAAAAAATTATTTTCAAACAGCTGATTTTATGGTACAAACAGAGATACTTATATACAATAAAAATGTATATAAAATTTTAATTTATAGTTTTCGGATTTAAGGGCACCTAACTATGAGTAATTACTTGAGATATGGGAACCTTTATGTTGTTCACTAAAGGATAATGAACCTCATATATTTACAAATCAATGTAAAGAATCCAGAGGAAATTGAAAATTTTAAATAAATAGTGTAAGGAATGGGCATTTGATAACATATTTTTTGTACAATACTTTTGTTAAAGATTGAAACTGTTCTTTTCAATTTGAAGTACAAGAAAGATCATAGGTTAATTGCTTCAAAGCCACACTCCTTGCATCTTCATAAATTGACTCCAAGAGTGTACAGACAGTCAAAAATTCTATATTCTTAACACTGTATTGAATGAAATTTCATGTTTGCAAATAACATTTAGTTATATATCTTTAACATTTGTTTTTTAATTTACCTTGGAATTTTTTTTTTTTTTGGTGGGGTGAGGGTGGTTCATTTATTATAATTTATATATATATATATATATATATATATATATATATATATATATATATATATATATATATATATATATATATATATATATATATATATATATATATATATATATATATATATATATATATACCATTCATAAATTAAATTATCAATTAATGTGTATTTTAATGAATACCCGGCAATTTTATCCGGATATACGGCCGGATGGTAAAAACTGGATATCCGGTATTCGGTCCATCACTAGTAACTACTGTTCTGAAAATAATGGTTACATAAATGCATTGTGAACAATATCTGTGGGGAAGGTTGCAATTTTAGTATCATTAGCTGCCAGTGTTTGAAGACTGACATACCATTATTGGAGCCAATTTTAAAACCAATGGAATTACACATTGATCAATAATTTCAAAAAATTGTTTACATAAATTATTAGAAAGAATTAAATTTTTTTATTTTTTTTTAAATCTACAGCAGATGATCTAATGTTTTTAGAATGTATTTTAGAAGCCTTTATTATAAAAAATGAATATATTATGGTCATTTTGAAAATATTCAGAAGCCTATGACTGTCATGATTCATGGATTATACTATAACTTAGAACTGAAAGAAAATCTTCAAATTTTTTATTTAAAAACGAATAAAATGGGAGAATTCTTATTCTGATAAAATATATTCAGTTAAAATTATTTAATAGAGAATTTGGAGTTTGTAAAATCAATGTTTACTTTTACTAAAGAATAATAACATTTTCCATAAGGCTATTTCACAAATACTCACTTTTTATATGAAAATGATTGTGCGTTGTGAGTTTTAGATTCAAATTTATAAACAGCACTTGTTACAATGAAATTGTTCTAGCAGAAGCTTTATAATGATCTGTGAGGAAAGATTTAAATTTCTTTTCTAATAAAACAAAACCTACATAGGCATTAACTAATTCCAAGGACTTCTGAACTGAAACACTGCAATTACTATCCTTTTATGGATTGGAAATGTACGCAAGTTTCTGGGTATGAACTTGGATAACAAATTAATATGAAATTTCATATTAGTTACAATATAGGTGAATATTAACTAATGAATTGCATGTATTATTGATATATCATGAAAACAGTGGTTGGCGCACAGAGTTTAATTCCTTATTTGCAAAGATCCGACATAAATTACAAACGCTTCATTTTTAATTTAATGCCAGAAAATATTCTGTTTAGTTTTCGAAAATTTTCTGTATAATAAATTTGATTAAATACATAAAAATAAATTTGCTTAAAATAAACTAATTAATTATTAACTAATTTACTGTTTTCAAGTTTTCAGATTGTGTTAGTAACATCTGAAAAATAAAATACATAAGACCCCTATTTCAAATGCTCATTATAAACAGATCTTTATAATTTCAATAAGTATGAACATTTGTCGTATCTATTTAAGAGGAAAGATTTATTAATATCAAATTTTACAAACTTAATTCTTACCTAAATTTGCTTTCTTCATTAAGTCGTCACACAGAAAATCGTCTTCATCACTGAAAATGAAATGAATAAAAATTTATATATATGCTCGTATATATCAAAGGTTCGAATTGTTTAAAATATTTAGGTGTTTGTCTATGTTGAATATTAAAATATGTTTTATACTAAATAATTTTTAGAAATATTTACTACTAATTTAACCAGGCATTAAGCTACTAGACAAGTGAATGAGGTCTACTATAATAGATTTTAACATGTAGAAAGTTCTTTAAAACTTTAAGGATACACTGACATTTACATTCCATCTGATTTCTCTTGCAAAGCTTAAGAAGTCTAACTAAAAGCAGAAACTAGATTATCTAGTTTCTGTTTAAACCTTAAAATTAATGCTTTGAATACAACCTAATTAAATTTTTATTCAATTTTTTTAATCTTCATAATTATACAATAAATTTTTTTAAGTGAATTTAAAAATAAATCTATACACAAGGAAAAGAGAAAAATAGAAATTTTTGGTTTATATATATAATTCATAACTTAATTGAAGAAAAGTTAACATTGATATGATTTCTGAGCTTAACTAAAATTATAATAATGTAAATACCAAATAGTAGTAAAAAAAATATGATTCGGCTGTCGTCAGTAGTGGACGTGATTAAAAATAGATGGGAAAAGAAAGAAGCAACAGAAGAAAGAAAGAAAGAGAAGAGAAGAGTAGAAACCTTCACAATCTTTCAGATAACATACTTTCAGTTTAATTAAATGAAAATTCTGCATAAAAATTAAGAATATAAAATTTAAAAACATGAGTTTGGGTTAGGCAACAGGATTGGATCATGCGAGGAACAACAAAAGCAAGAGCGACAGGACTAGCAACCCGGCCCAATAATTATTGTTTACTGCTTCTAACAACTAACTCCAGGACCAGCATGGGAAAACATAGCTCCAAAAAGCATGATCTTTTGGAGTGCTCTTTGAGAAAGTAGGGTGAAAATTCTACCTTGGAGTTTAAATAAAACTCAAAGACGACACTGAAACCAAAGAGCCGAAAAACAATCTTTTAGAGCCCTCTAGGAGAGACTCTTTTAAGAGCAGATGGTGAAATATGCTGGTCCCACTGACAGGGTGAAAACCCTTCCAGGAAGATGTTTAAGATGAAGTAGTAAACTTAATTATTTAATGTACAAATAGAATTGAAAATAATGCTGATATCTTTGTAAATACTCAAACAAAATATGGTCGTTTATCTCCTTCTATGAGGTCCCATAATAGAACTTCAGTATGCTCAAACATTTCAGTGGTAGCAGAGTATAGTTGCTTGAAAAGAAACTTTCAGATAATTAAGAGCAAGAAAAAGATCTACGCATTGTTAAAAGGCAGAAGAAGAGTAAGATGCTGAAGAAAGAAGAGTAATATATACTGGAGCTCCAAGAGAACAAAAGGGTGCTTTGTTCTTTTATGTTGATGAAAAAATATTTAGATCGGAAAGATTGGTATTTGATTGTAATTTTATTATTAATTTAAAAATACGTCTTTTTTTACAATTTTTGCAAAAGAAAATTTAAAATTAATTTATTTCACTCAAATTCTCGATTTAATGTTAAAGATGTGGATCGTTGAAAATGAATTGTGAATATAATTTCTGTTGGTTTCATAAGAATATTTTAAATGAAACTGATGCAGTGAGATGTTTTCAGAAATACAAAATTGCTATTGATAATAAATTATTTTTTTGATTAGGTTAGGTTAGGTTGTTGTTAGATCACGATTTACATAAAACTATTTTCTCTATGTTTGTGCCAATTCAGTGTCAACTTCTGAGCCAATTGGAGGACATGACTTCACTTTTCAAATAGATGAGACGTTATTTTCAAAGCGTAAAAATCATAAAGGACGCTATCTATCTATCTATCTATCTATCTATCTATCTATCTATCTATCTATCTATCTATCTATATATATATATATATATATATATATATATATATATATATATATATATATATATATATATATATATATATATATATATATATATATATATATATATATATATATATATATATATATATATATATATATATATATATATATATATATATATATATATATATATATATATATATATATATATATATATATATCTCATTTATTAAATAAATAAAAAAAGAAGCTCAAAAAAGTTTTATATGCATTTCTTTCTATCATTAAAAATTATTATTTTCATTTTTAACTTCTAAGTAAAGACAGGCGGAGAAACCTTTCCGATCTAAATATTTTTTCATCAACATAAATGAACGAAGGTCCAACAAAAGAATGGTTCTCAACAATAAGGAAAGGAGAAGAGGACAGAAGAGAACTTCAAGTAGAAGAGAATTCAATGTAGTGGAATTTCAGTAAGCAAGGGTGGATGTTGAAGAAAAGAATTCAATCAGCATTATAGGGCTCTACGGCAGTCAATCAAGAGGTGGCAGATTGGAGTATGTGGTAGCAGAATTTGAGTGAATAATCGGCAGTAGTAGGATCTACGGCAGTCAATCTAGAGATGGAAGAATGGAGTATGTGGTAGCCGAATTTGAGTTAATAATCGGCAGTAGTGGGGCCCTACGGCAGTCAATCTAAAGGTGATTGAGTGGAGCATGTGGTAGCTGATTTTGAGTGAGGAATCTGAAGTGGTAGGCTCTGTGGCAGTCAATCAACAGATGTCTGGGAGGAGTTTGAGTCTGTGGTACACGACTGAGTGAACAATCGGCAGTGGTTGGCTCTAGCGGTTTATCTAGACGTAGCTGGGCTGAGTGGAGTAGGTGGTAGCCGACTATTAGTGAAGAATCGGCAGTGGTAGGCTCTGAGTCAGTCAATCTAGAGATGACTGGGAGGCTTCTGAGTCTGTGGGGGCCGATTTGGAGAGTGAAAAGGAATGGAAGAATAGGTGGAGGCGGACATGGAAATAGACTTTAATGACGAAAGAAGGATTCAGTTTTGGTGAATTCATGGGAAGTAAGAGATTATACAGAAGGAGTTGATTCGGAGGAAATTAAAAATATAAAAGGACTAAGAATTAAAAAGTATAGAGAAGAGGAGAGTGTGAGAAGTTTATGAAGAGGAGTTAATTTGCAAGAGGATTTAAGCTTGCAAAGAAGAGTGAAACTGTAATTGGAAGATAGAAACATCTACTGAAGTTGAATGTACAGGAAAGAATAAAATGAGAACAAAAAAGAAGAGATAAGAAAGGAAGAGAAGAGAAAAGAAAAAAAGAAAAGTATATAAGATTGAAATTTTTAGTTTATATTTAAATTAATGTCTTAGCAGACGAAAATTTAATATTAATATAATTTCTAAGCTTTCACTAACTAAAATTATAATAATGTAAATAGTAGTAAACTTAATTATTTTAATTGTATAAACAGAATTAAAAATAATGCTAACCTTAGTAAATACTCAATCAAAAAATGGTTCGTTTATCTCCTCCAATGAAGCCCCATAATAGATCATTATAATACCCAAACATTTCAAAAATAATAATAATAATAATAATAATAATAAAATAATAAAAGCTTAAGAACAGTAAATAATAATAATACATTTTCTTACTCATAAAATTTCGTGTCCTCTTCATCAGGATAATCATTCCTCCAATTAGATTCAGAGTTTTCATCATCATTGTCATCTTCATATTCATCATCATGTTTTGAACTTGGATCTCTATAATCTAATTGGTTGTACCTCTGAATTCTGAATATATATATATATATATATATATATATATATATATATATATATATATATATATATATATATATATATATATATATATATATATATATATATATATATATATATATATATATATATATACCAAACAAACCTAGGGAACCATTGTAATTTAAACTGATCAAAGTGTAAATATATGAATTATTAAAATTGCTTATAAAGGTTTTAAATACAACTTTAAAGTACACTTACTCGCAAATATTATTTATCCACGAAGATAACTCCAAAGGTAAAGATGTATAATAAAGGATCATATACAAATTCAACTTTTTCACTTTCCATTGGTAAACCATTACAAGATATAACATCAGAATTGCTCTGCAAATAAATAAGTAAATAAACAATCATCACAACAACTTGAAACAAAATTGAAACTTTTGTGCAATTCATTTTCCCCACAAATAAAGCAATCTTGAAAAAGGTAATCTTATTTATATACTAAATGAGAAACAAAATCTTCAATTTAAAAGTACGTACATTTGTGCTTGTAGAAGGCAATGACAATAAAGGACTCTCTTCTTTTTCTTTAAGTGCATCAAATATATTAAAACCTAATGGATCTGATTCATTCTCTTGAAGGTTTCTTTTTGAACACACTAACTGTACAATAGTAATAATAATTATTATAAAAATTTTTAAACAACAACGTTGGGCTGTTGCTTTAAGCATATGGAAAAATAATAAAAAAAAAACTGAAAAAATAAAATAAAAAAAAACAAACAAAATATCAGACAATCCTGCTACAATCATAAAAATTAACAGATACAAGGACTTGCTAAAAACAAAAACACAACCAATAAATTCACCTCTCTCTCTCTCTCTCACATACGCATATATATATATATATATATATATATATATATATATATATATATATATATATATATATATATATATATATATATATATATATATATATATATATATATATATATATATATATATATATATATATATATATATATATATATATATATATATATATATATATATATAGGGAGTCAAACAAAATGGCAAAATCGAGTAGTAGAAGACATGTTGAGGGACAAATCTTTGTATGATAATAAATGAAATAGCCGTCCGAAATTATATAAGTCAGGGCTCAGCACACCACACAGTTTATGACGTTCTGCAGTTCACTGAAATTTATGAAAGGTCGGTGTCAAGCTAGCTACCAGTGTAAATGGAAGCCAGACAAGTTGATACCTGCAGGGAGTTTTTGCAGCTGAAATTGATGGCTTTCTACAATACATAAAACCTGGGAGCACTACCACCAACCCAAATCCAAGAAAGAAAGCAGAGTTATGTCAAAGAGCCACACCAAAATCAAGAAAATTCAGCGCACAATCAGAGGGGTAGGTTTTTCCAATTCATTTTTGAAATGAACGAGGGTCATACCTCCTCTTTCCATCAACCTCACTACTTTATAAATAAATTAAATAAACCCAGAGACATTACACAACCTTGTCTCAACCCATTGTTCAGCTCAAAAAATGCAGTTTCCATTCTATTTATTCTCACACATGCTCTGCTATTCCTATAAAGTGATCTAATGCCCTCAATTACTTTCTCCTCAATTTCATACTCCCTCAAAACCTCCCACAGTTTACTCCTATTCACCCTATCATAAGCTTTCTCTAGGTCCATAAAGCTTATATACACATCCTTCCCTTTTTCTTTTTTTTTCCTACAATTATTTTTACAGTAAAAACCTGGCCCATAACACCCTCTTCCTTCTCTAAAATCACCTTGCTCCTCACATATTATTTCATTAATCCCTATCTTATCCAATAAGATTCTACCATACACTCTACCCACTATACTAAGCAAACTTATACCCCTACAACTCGCACACTCAAATTTATCACATTTTCCCTTAAATAAAGGAACCCATATATATATTAATATATACCTATATATATATATATATATATATATATATATATATATATATATATATATATATATATATATATATATATATATATATATATATATATATATATATATATATATATATATATATATATATATATATATATATATATATATATATATATATATATATATATATATATATATATATATATATATATATATATATATATATATATATATATATACAAAATAATAATACCATACCTTAAACCTAATAGCAGCAACATCGGATTTTGATTTTTTTTGGATCAAGTTCTTTGAATGAGACTGATAACCTTTCTTATAAGAATCTTTTAACTCCCAAGAATGTTTAGGCTCATTTTGTAAAGCTTTTTTGGTTTCTACCTCAAAAGAATCACCCTAGAAAAACAACCACAGTTTAGAACTTCAAGAATGAAAAGGAAAAAGAAAAAAAAATATTTTGAATAATCTGAGAATACAAAACCACAAATGAATATATATATATATATATATATATATATATATATATATATATATATATATATATATATATATATATATATATATATATATATATATATATATATTATATATATATATATATATATTTTTTTTTTATATCACCTCTGGTGGGCAAAGGCCAGAGGCCTACCAAAATTCCACCAGAGTTGGGGAAAAGACGGAAGTCTGGTCAAACTAAAGGCCGACATGTCCCGATACACGACGTTTGAAGGTGTGTAAGTCATAGGAAGTTGGAAAAATAGAAGAAGGGAGTGTGTTCCAGACTTTACCAGTAGAGTACATGTAGGACAGAGCATAGCGGTTAAGCCTGGGGTCAGAGAGTTGGACAGAGAAAGGATGAGACTGTGTGGAAAGTCGAGTCGCACGAGCCCTTCTCAGAGGAGGAGGTATGCGACGAGAGAGTTCAGAAGAGCAGTGTCCATTGTAATATATATATATATATATATATATATATATATATATATATATATATATATATATATATATATATATTATATATATATTTATGCATTGGTTAGTTTGACCAGGTTTTTCTGAACAAAATAATAATAATAAAAAAAATTTACATTATTTTAAATTGCAAAACACATTTCATATTTTCTAAGTTCACTAAGATTTTATCATAGTCAAAAAAAAATTATTTTTTTTTGGTAAACTTTAGAAAAGTTTAAAATTTTTTGGGAAAAATCTACCTGAAAGGGGGGGGGATTTTTTTTTTTTTTTTTTTTTGAGTTACAGACTTACAGTTATTATTTATCAAATTTCTTTTATACAAAACATTGAAATATGAAGACTATTCTATCAAAAAATCTGAAATTAGAAATATAAATAGTTTCTTTCATAAAAAAATTTGAATAAAATTTACTTTTGAGGGTAGATAGTTTTACCCTGTGAGGTTAGTTTTCTCACAGTTTGATGGTATATAGAGGCATATATAAAACAAAAAATTTTAATCTTACTTATAAATTAAAAATATAATTACTCTCTCATTACAAATTGAAACCAAAAATTTTACAATTTATGTAAATGTATAAATATATGGTACACAACCACAAGAACAAATTTTATAATAGTAATTACCTGCTTCAAAGTTGTCAGTTTCTTTAATATAGTCGTGCATATTTCTGGTACTGGATCTGGGGTAGTGTCATTGGTATCGATTTTTATCCTTTTAGAAGATACTATGATAGTTTCAGAAGATTCTGATCCAAGATGTCGTTTAATTCTCACAATAGTTGGAGTTGGCAAAGAAGCCATCATTAGCTGCTTATATATAAATATATATATATATATATATATATATATATATATATATATATATATATATATATATATATATATATATATATATATATATATATATATATTTTTTTTTATAAAACTTTTACTACCAAAGAGGTTAAACTAACTGGCCTGTAAAGTCCAAGATCATCCCTACTACCTTTCTTATAAACTGGCACCAAATAGGTAATTTTCCAATCTTCTACAAGTATCTCACAATAATTAAGAGATCTACTGAATATTAAATATAAATCATATGCAATACTATTACTATCTTCCTTTAATACTAAATTACTACCATTCATGTATACCATCAGGACCTGCAGCATATAATCAATATGTTTAAGTACATCTTTAATCTCATCAAGATTAATATTTAGATGCAAAACTACCTCTACTCTGTTCTCTGATGTAACATCAAAACCTTTCATGTGTAAATACCACTGCAAAATAGATGTTAAAAATATTAACTAATATTTCATCAAATCTAACCACTTTATAATCAATCTCAATAGGCTATATATATATATATATATATATATATATATATATATATATATATATATATATATATATATATATATATAGTATCGGTAGTATCGGTAGTATCGGTATATATATATATATATTTATAATATGTCTTTACCTTAATTAAAGGAGTATATTATGTCATGTTTTTTATATTTTGTCTTTTCTGCTGATTAATTGAGGTCTCTTCTTTCATTATTTTTATTCTTTATATTGTAGCTAGTTAAAGAATCTTCTTGTAAATTGTAATTATGTTAAAACATAAAAGCGAGTAGCTAAACTTTGTTAATACTTACTGGAAAATGGAAATGGAATATTTTTTGAATAAACACAAACATAAAAAGATATTAGTATTATATTTGGTTCATCCGATCACCTTCTTATCTCCGTATCTTATTCTGTCTCTTCAAGTCTTTCGCATAAACGCCCCTCGCCTTCGGCGAGGAGACGTTTGTGGCACTTCGGTGCTGCTAGCTGGTCTGACTTGCGGTTGTACTTCTCTGATTTCCCATGGAATGATTATTTCTTTCGTGGGAGGGATCCCTCGGAGTGTGCTGAGCACATAACTGAGGTGATTCTCTCTGGCATGGAGGCGTACATTCCATATTCTTTCCCTTCTACTAAACCTAACAAACCTTAGTTTAACTCTACTTGTTCTCGCGCTATCCGCCGCAGGGACGCTGCCTTCAGAGATTACCGTCGTCTTCAAACCCCTGAAACCCATTCAACTTATATTTCATCCCGGAATCGTGCAAAATCTATTCTTCGTGATACCAAAAACTCTTTTCTCCGTCGCAAATGCAATAATCTTTCTGGTTCCTCTTCCTCTCGCCCTTTCTGGCATTTTGCAAAAAATGTTAACTCTAACTTTGCTTCTTCCTCTTTCCCTCCTCTAGTTTCTTCTGATGGTACAACTGCCATTTTACCTTCAACTAAAGCTGAACTCTTCGCTCAAACTTTTGATTCTAACTCTACCTTAGACGATTCCGGAGCTATTCCTCCTCCTTCAACCCCCTCCAACTCATTTATGGCTAATATTATAATTTCTTCTACAGATGTCATTTCTGCTCTCTCTGAGCTTAACACTAAGAAGGCGTATGGTCCTGATGGTATTCCTCCTGCGAATCTCAAAACTTGTGCTTCTGAGCTTGCACCCTGCCTTGGAAAACTATTTCGTCTTTGCCTTTCTACTTCGACCTCCCTTCTTGCTGGAAACGTGTGCTTATTCAGCCTGTGCCGATGAAGGGGGACCGTTCTCAACCCTCTAACTATCGTCCAATTTCTTTAACCTCCGTTCTTTCTAAAGTTTTCGTATATATCCTTAACAGGAAGATTTGGAAACATCTCAATTCTTCTAATCTTATCTCTGATCGCCAGTATTTTCGTAAGAAACGCTCTACTGGTGATCTCCTTTCCCTTCTCTCTGATCTTGTCCTCCGCTCTTCGCATTCGGTGATATATATATATTTAAATTTATATTTAATTTATGGATCAATGATTATGCATCAAAAGTGCTTAAATTTTCTTTCTTTTATAATTTATATAGAGGAATATTGTTTTTTATAATGTTGTATAAAAATTTAAATGGTTGAAAATTAAAAGAATTGTCTTTTCTGTTTTCTCTTTTGTCTATAACCTCAAATTGCATTAGATTAAAGCTCAATAAAATTTTGTTGAAGATTTGATTGAATATATATTAGGAATTCTAAACTCTAACAGTTCTATATTGGATAAATTATATTAATGAAGATAAGATTCTTGTATTACCCTATATGAAATCTTGAACCAAATATTAAGGAAGTTATATTTCTAATATATAAACTACTTTAAAGTTTTTTAACACAGTAAGAAGGAACTAATATGTCTGTTATATCATTATATATCAAAAAATATGACAAAATAAAACAAATAAAAAAAAACAGTTTCATTATTTTAAAAAAAATCAAAAAAATCAAAAAAATCAAAAAAATCAAAAAAATCATGATTTTCATAAAAAAATCAATTGATTTAATCAACTGATTAAATCAATTTGATTTAATCAATGCCAACCCTGCCCTTCCGTGAAAGAAAAGTATGCATAGAATGCATTTAAACATATTTTGACTCCATATTTTCAATATAGTGAAAAATAGAGAGGTTCGTGCCAAATTGAATTATTACCATATATATATATATATATATATATATATATATATATATATATATATATATATATATATATATATATATATATATATAATATATATATATATATATATATATTTATTAACATTTTTTGTAATGCCAATGATTCAGTAACCTTGTACTAGAGACTCATAGACTTTGTTTTTTTCAAATCCCTATGCATAGTTCCAGTCAAACTCACAACACGTTGGTATGGTGTTAATTTCAGCAACCTGGTCTCAAACAAATAAATCCACTACTGTATACACTACAATTACTGAAATATCATTTACTACTAGGAAATAGACATTTAAAAAAAATCGGTTACAAGGACCTTTCACTAAACAATTACCTTTAAATATTACACTAAAAAATATGTTTCCAAACTGGTACGGATACGAAATTAATGAAACTTGTTTCCAGCTTTGTTTAAAGATGGGTAGTACCTGCCAAATTTTATTAAATTACCTGAAAACTTTTATATTATCCTTACTGAGAAATAGCTCGACAATTAATAACTCTTGCCAGTTTCTTCTGGCCAAGGATTCTCATAAATTTCCTATCCTATCATAGACTTTGTATATATACTATCCAGTATCAGCTATGTCGTAGTCTTAACTGAACTGGTTTGTTTACTTCGTTTCCTTTTATTTGTCGTAGTCATAGACTTTATGGTCGTAGTCTATAACCATAGACTTTTACTACTATAACAGACATAGCCAGACCCAGTTCCAGTAGAATCGCAGCTTATATTAGGCTGTGGTAGAATCAAGTGCAACTTATGATTGTTCTATGTTCCAACCGTTAAATTACTGA
>SEYY01008315.1:7500-13290 GCA_009176605.1 Armadillidium nasatum | reverse complement strand
TGTTTTGTTGATCACTTAGACCATCTGCAATATAATCAGGATCAGAACCATTGTTTGAAGATGTTGCAAGCATTTCAACATAGGACTGATGAATGTTTTCCTCAGATGCTGATTCTGAAATGGTGCTTTCTTGATCAGTTTCTGGATAAAGTTGATAAGAACAACTTGGTTTTGACTCTAAGTAATCAGTTTTTTTGGAATTTCTTTGCACTTTCAATTTCTTGGATGTTTCTTTTCTTAAATTTAATTTCAGAAATTGCTAAGGGAACTGATTTTGAAGTACAGTAGCCCCTTCAGACAGTTCTTTGGTCCTTGTAAAAAATGGTCCATAAATCCAGTTTTCTGGATCCGCCTTATTAAAATTTAAAAAATGTGCAATTAATGAAAGCATCAAAATTTGATAACCATTGTTGACTAAGACTATGATAGATTTCATTCTTTATACGAAATTACATGCAAAATGCAATTTAAATTAAAACAATATTTTGATTACTTTATTATTATTTGATATTTTCATTAAATTTATTTTACCAATATCTATGTTATAAAATTAAAATAGGTAGGTAGATTCCATTTAACATACTCAGTTACTCACCTCATAAAACTTATGATCATCTTCTGTCATTTTTAGCAAATATTTTCTTTCTGCAGCTGCTAGAATTTTATGGTCTTTTTGAAATATGTCAAATAATTTTTTGGAATCTTCTATAAACTTTGAAGCGTCCAATTTAAATTTAGGACCTTGTTTTTTCTTATCATAATTCAGAAGTCTTGAAAACTCTTTTAGGTGATTATTTAATCTCATTTTAATAGCATTTGCAGATATGGGGTAAACATTATACTTTATCCATAAATTATAAAGCTCTTCACTAACTTCTCTTTGAACATTTTCTGTTCTATACTCTTTGAAAAAAAGGCATCTTTCCAATACCTGCTTTAAGGTTGGCAGTCTTCCTGGTGGAAATTCTTCAGAAGCTTTATAGCATTCATTAATTAAAAATTTCTTTACAGAATTTCTTGTACACATAATTTTATAATTATATTTTAACTAATAATAATAATAGAAAGCTCTGAAAAAATAAGCAAACTGATATTAAATTTGTCACATTTTGACATTATACAAATTTTTTTTATAAATTTTCAGTAAAAATAAGTTTTTCTTGGAAATACATGGTAAACTATTAGCTTTACAAGAAAAAGTTATTCAATCATATTTGTTTATCATTAAATTCTGCATTATTTGATATAAAGGTCATGTTTGTAGCATGAATAATAAAAATGTTATGGACATTTTTGTGCCATTAATCCGATAAAATACTAGATTTTTTAACCTTTAGAACTTAAAGTCAAGTGGGACGACTTTAAATGACTACCACTGCTTTTTTTTGTCATAAATGTGTTTTGTACATCAAAAGCCAGGTACTAGAACACCTGACTTTTTGTTTTAAAAATTTCGGCCCACCCTATATATATATATATATATATATATATATATATATATATATATATATATATATATATATATATATATATATAGATATATATATATATATATATATATATATATATATATATATATATATATATATATATATATATATATATATATATATATATATATATATATATATATATATATATATATATATATATATATATATATATATATATATATATATAAAGATAAACCTAGAATATTGAGAGAAGACTTAAGTTTGAGTTGTATGTTTTCGAAAACCTTATAGTTGTGTGGAAAAATACATCGTGTCTTTAATAAAAAATAGTAAAAGGTTTGGGATAGTACAGGACCCTGTGGACCCCCGTTATTTAAAGATTTAAAGGATGAACAGTGGCCCCCTACAGCAGCTGTTATATGATGACTGGAATGTCAATCAGAGAAAATGCGATAAATGAAGGGAAAGAAAGATACTACATGTGGGAAGTTTAGAAAGTAAAGTTTTGTGACAAACTTCATCAATAGCTTTTGAAATGTTTTTCAATAATGCAAAAGACTCACCGAAATACCGAGAAGCAAAGGACCAAAAGTCAAAGAAAAAAAAGGGGAAAGAAAATCATTAGTGAAGGTCTTTTACGGAAGCCATTCCTACATTCAAAAATAAGATTAGAAGATTTAAAATGTTTCCAAATCTTCCTGTTAATAAGAACAGATTTGAAAAATTTTGGTGAGAATAAAGGTTAAATCAATAAGACGATAGGCAGATGGTTAAGATTGGTTATCCTTGTTAGGCACAGGATGAAATAGCACATGCTTCCACAAAGGAAGAAAAGATTGAAAGTGATTGACATAGAAGATATATTTTACCAATTTAAAGTACAAGTTCAGAGGCACAAACTTTAAGAACCACAAGTGAAAAACCACAAGCCAATAAGTATTTTTTAATTCAAAGCTTGAAGAGAGCATAAATCATGTCTTTGTGAAATATTTAGTTTAAAATATTACTGCTACTATTAATACAACTATATTAATAATAATATTAATAATAATAACATGGATACGGAAATATTTATGAGAATTCAATTTATTTTTCAGACTTACAAATAACATTTTCGGAAATTAAAATTTAAAATTTCAACATTTAATTAAATTTAAACTTTAAAGAAATAAACATTATTTTCATTAAAAAATATTTTGAAAACCAGTAATTATATATATATATATATATATATATATATATATATATATATATATATATATATATATATATATATATATATATATATATATATATATATATATATATATATATATATATTAATTTTAGAACTAAAATTAAATCTGTCTTTTTATTTAAGTATTAAAATAAAACATTTTTGTAACAAAATTGATATGAAAATGCAATAAGGAAAACAAAATAAACAAAGGTGATAAATGCAAGAAGAACTGGCAACCTATATATATATATATATATATATATATATATATATATATATATATATATATATATATATATATATATATATATATATATATATATATATATATATATATATATATATATATATATATATATATATATATATATATATATATATATATATATATATATATATATATATATATATATATATATATATATATATATATATATATATATATATATATATATATATATATATATATATATATATATATATATATATATATATATCTTGTTATGGATATGAATTGAGAATATAATAAATTTTTAAAAGTCAATCAAAGATAAAATATTTTTAAAAACTTTGTTGAAAATTATTTTAAAGAGCCAAGAAATGAAAAAGGTAGTAAAGTATGGAATGATAATAATAATAATAATAATAATAATAATAATAATAATAATAATAATAATAATAATAATAATAATAAAATATATATATATATATATATATATATATATATATATATATATATATATATATATATATATATATATATATATATATATATATATATATATATATATATATATATATATATATATATATATATATATATATATATATATATATATATATATATATATATATATATATATATATATATATATATATATATATATATATATATATATATATATATATATATATATATATATATATATATATATATATATATATATATATATATATATATATATATATATATATATATATATATATATATATATATATATATATATATATATATATATATATATATATATATATATATATATATATATATATATATATATATATATATATATATATATATATATATATATATATATATATATATATATATATATATATATATATATATATATATCAGAGGTGGGCATAAGCGCAAAAAAAGCGCAAAAGCGCAAAAGCGCAATTTGCGCTTTAAAATTTTTTTTTGCGCTTTTGCGTTTTGCGCTAAATTTCGAAAATGTGCGCTTTTGCATTTTGCGCTTAACAACTTTTTTAAGAGCGCAAAAGCGCAAATTTGCGCTTTAAAAAATATTTTGCGCTTTTGCGGAAGTTTTTTGAAATTAGCGCTTACCAATTTGCGCTTCATCATTTTTCTTAATAAAAAACAATTTTGGGCTTATATTTCAGTTTCTTATTTAATCAGCCAAATTTTATTACTCTTTCTGCTAATTAAAAGTTAATACTTAAACTAGGAATGCCGATATATAAAAAAAATATCGATATTTAAAAAATATCAAATTGTCCTCGATAATAAAAGATTTATATTTATATATATATATATATATATATATATATATATATATATATATATATATATATATATATATATATATATATATATATATATATATATATATATATATATATATATATATATATATATATATATATATATATATATATATATATATATATATATATATATATATATATATATATATATATATATATATATTATATATATATATATAATATATATATATATATATATGGTTTATTGAATATTTTGTTTATTGGTTTATTTGTATGGAACAAAAGCCTTGTCTTCCAATATTTAATAAAACTGACAAGGAGGTAATTTCCGAGTACATCGAAATAATGACGCCTATTGCTGTTAGGCTGAATATGTTGCAGGATGAGAAGATTGCGTACGCGGGGTTTCTATTGCCTAACCTCTTCCTCCTCAAGGACAATCTCGTGGAATTGCAACGAGAGGTGAAAAAACTTAACTATGCCAAAAGCTTAGTCAACTACTTACTAAAGCAGCCAAAGCCAAACAAAGGGAAAGAAAAGGGATTTGAACCGAGGTTCAGCAGGATTTTTGATGATTGTGATTTGCTTATGGCAACAGCTCTGCACCCTCACTTCAAACTCGGAGTGGCACATAGGTTAAATGAGGGGAAGTATCCAGCTGTCAAGACGAGGATATTGGAGGAAATAAAAGTGTAATATTGCATCGAATTTTACTCCTCCACATCAAGGCACTGAAGGTGATGGGAATGAATCTGAAATGGACCCATTTAAGGTGAGCTATTTTTATAATTTAGAACAAACTTTAAGCATCTCTTATCCTATATATATATATATATATATATATATATATATATATATATATATATATATATATATATATATATATATATATATATATATATATATATATATATATATATATATCACTGAGAGATAGAATGAGGAGTGAACTGGTGAGAGAAAAACTTGGGGTGGAATCAATTTTGGAATGCATGGAAAGAAACCAACTGAGATGGTTTGGTCACGTGAAGAGAATGGGGGAGGGAGAGAGACTGAGATAGATGCTGGAATGGAGACCAGAAGGAAGGAGACCGGCGGGAAGACCAAGGAAGAGATGGATGGAGGCGGTAGAAGAAGCCATACAACGAAGGAAAAAGACACTGGAAAAGGTGGAAGACAACCGAATGTTTGAGAACAGAAATGCGTGGAGAAAATTTTGGAGGAGTAGCACCCGACAGGCGTCAGCCTACCGGTTTGGACGGTGATGATGATGATGATGATGATGATGATGATATATATATATATATGTTATATATATATATATATATATATATATATATATATATATATATATATATATATATATATATATATATATATATATATATATATATATATATATATATATATATATATATATATATATATATATATATATATATATATATATATATATATATATATATATATATATATATATATATATATATATATATATATATATATATATATATATATATATATATATATATATATATATATATATATATATATATATATATATATATATATATATATATATAT
>SEYY01008315.1:0-2500 GCA_009176605.1 Armadillidium nasatum | reverse complement strand
TATTATTATTATATATATATATATATATATATATATATATATATATATATATATATATATATATATATATATATATATATATATATATATATATATATATATATATATATATATATATTATATATATATATATATATATATATATATATATATATATATATATATATATATATATATATATATATATATATATATATATATATATATATATATAAAAGTGTAAATTAAAATCATAAGCACCTTAATATTAAATAATATAAATGTAGTATTAAGACAGCCTCGTAGAAAGTCTACCCAAGTCGATTAAGCTTGTCTTATTTGGGAGAGCTTCACAAGTTTTGAATTTGTGATGGTCTGAAGGGCAGCATTTTGTCTGCCTGGAGGAACTGCATATGCACTTAGTTGGTGAGGTCCGTTCTCAGAAACAAAAAGTCTTGAACTTGTGTTGGTGTGAAGGACAGTATTTTGTCTGCCTGGAGGGACAGCATATGCCCTTAGTTGGTAAGGTTCGTTCTCGGAAACAAAAAGAAATCAAAAATTATCTCGGAAATTAAAAATATAATGTGATTGAAAAAATATTTGTTTCAATATTATTATTATTATTATTATTATTTGTCATTATTTGTCATTATTTATTATTCTTTGTTATTATTATTATTATTATTATTATTATTATTATTATTATTATTATTATTATTATTATTATTATTATTATTATATATTATTATTATTATTATTATTATATTATTATATTATTATTATATATTATAATTATTATTATTATTATTATTATTATTATTATTATTATTATTATTATTATTATTATTATTATTATTATTATTATTATTATTTTCATTATTATTATTATTATTATTATTAGGGTGTGCGGTTGACAGAGGATAGGAATGAATGGAAAAGATTGGTGAAGGGGTGAGTGTTTTGATGAATTTCATTAAAGCTCCGAACCGATAACATAGGTGAATCTCTCCGGCATGGAGTACATTCCAAATTTTTTTCTTTTAAAAAAAGAAATTATAAACTTTGGTTTTACTGTATTTGTTTTCGAGCTTTCAATGACATAATATAATATGTAATATATTTATGATGATAATAATAATAATTTAGATAATAGTAATAATAACAAATTAGTTAAATTATAATAATAATAATAATTTTTATAATAATGATAATTATAATAAATATTTATTATTATTACTAATATTATTATTATTATTATAACAGTAATATCGATAATAACGTAAATTTTAATAATAATAATAATAATAATAATAATAATAATAATAATAATAATAATAATAATAATAATAATAATAATAATAATATTAATAATAATACTATAATGATAATAATAATAATTAATAATAATAATAATAATAATAATAATAATAATAATAATAATAATAATAATAATAATAATAATACCAATTTCTTAAAATATAGAAAATTAAATTTAGTGACGTTTCCAGAATAGTCTTTGTAATAAAAATAATTTTTTATTTATTTTTTTAAGATTTAATTTAGTTACCGTTATATTTCATAAAAATTAAGAAAATTGTTTAAATAAATAGAACTGATAAAATGTTATAACAATATTACTTATTAATGTTTTATATAAATAATCACACGGGAGAACGAAATATTATTAAAAAATTAATAAATATTACACTGGTCAACACGAATTCGATGGCAAAAGGTTTTAAAACGGATTCTAATTAAATTTTGGCTTCTGATTACGAATATGAACTCAGTTTTTGTCTATCACATCAGGTTTTCAAGATATGTCATTTTTCAGTTTTTGATGAAAATTACTCATCAGCCTATATATATCGAAGGTTTCACAATAAAAACACGTGATATTTAGTAATACATTTTTTTATATTCTTAATCAAGTAAAAACAAAGATTACAAAGTTCATGTACAGCAAGTCAGATATATTGACAGTATTAAAATAGAAAATAGAAAATACATATATATATAAGTGCACAGATCAATGGCAAATGGCAGTTATCTGAACTTCCTTTTCTTGGCTGATCTCTTATGTACAGCTTCTTGGTTGCCTCTCATCAAGTTCCAGCAATAATCCGCCATCATATGCGAGTCCCAGCGGCCTTGATAACGCTCTTCCATTGTTTTAATATTCTGATGAAAACGCTCCCCTTGTTCATCGCTCACATCCCCAAGGCTCTCCGGAAAATTGTCCAAATGGCTGTGTAAATAATGAATCTTGATACTCATTCTACATCCAAGATCTCGCAGGCTCATTAGTAGCTCTTCCACAATCTCTTCATAGTTGTCTGTTCTTATTCCCTAGAAAACTTTGCACCACATTACAAAATGCATTCCAAGCTCTTTTTTCTGTCTCATTCATTGATGTTGTAACAATGGAAGATACGCCATTGTTACGATTTTGAACTTCACACTCTTTTGATAATATTTTATTAATGAAATTTATAGTAAAAAGAATTTGCAGTTTTGAATG
>SEYY01008314.1:27500-35908 GCA_009176605.1 Armadillidium nasatum | reverse complement strand
GATAGAGCTAGAAATGACTTATAAACCTAATGTAGAGCAAGAGTATTTGCTCAGCGGAGAAAACTCTGTAAACAAGAGCTCCGCAAGTGACAAGAAACCAGGGAAGCGAGACATATCAGTCCCACCAGGTTTCGAGAATGAAATTGGAAGTGCTCTACTTCCTAAAGAAGGAAGTATCGACTATATCGATACCTATGAAATTATAAAAGATGTAAGACTCGATAGGAGCAAATATGACATAAGCCGCCAATACAGGGAGGTGAAGACACGCAAACCAATGCCACTATCATTAACCCCCGGAGCGCAGTTAAATGAAGGAAATAGTATTTGTAACCGTAGCGTAAGTCGCTTAAACACAGAGCAGCCAGGTGTCCCTGAGCTTGGAGAGAGACATAAAACGCATAGACGTAGTCCCCCAAGACATACAACCGTAAGCCTAAGTCTCATAAGAAGTGAAGCGCAGCAGAGATCGGGTAAAATGCATGAATTAGATGCAGAAGATGAGGTAGAATCCCTCATAAAGCAATTAAAGAGCTTAAATATACAGGATGAGAATGAGCACAGCGCTCACCTAAATGGACAGCGTACACCGACCGAGGTGGTAAACTCGCAAAAGAAGTGTGAAAGCCATTCTATAAGTAAGAATGAGCATAGCTCGCAATATGTTGGCCAATTGATGGAGGAGAATGAGCACAGCAGTCACCATGAAAAAGTGCGTAGCCCAAAGGGGGTAGTAACATCGCATAGCGTGGAGAATATCTGCAATAGCCATAATCCACATCAGAATGAGCACAGCATACAGAGCAAAGAGTTGCGTAGCCCAAATGGGAGAGTAAAATCGCCAAGAGTTCTCACTGAAGCTCTGAAAGTGATAAAAAGGATTATTACCCGTGTCTAAGTCATCCCAGAGATGCAACACGTGACAAAAAGGATTATCACCCGTGTCTAAGTCATCCCAGAGATGCAACACGTGACAAAAAGGATTATGACCCGTGGCCGGAGCCCCAGGAGGAGGCACCACGTGATAAAAAGAGTAACCCGTGTGTGAAACCCAAGGTGGTGACACGTGACAAAATTAGTGAGTTATCGTTAAACTCGGAAAACGACCATGGAGAGTTATCGTTGCACTCCGAAAACGAGCATAGTAAAGAGATTTTCATTTAGCTCAGAAAATGAAAAGAAAATTTAACCGATCAGACTTATCCTACAATTAATTATGACATAAACTTAGTGGAAAAAGAACTTCCCAGCTACACCGCAACCATAGCCGAAAACCGAGAGATTCCAGCAGGGATGTAGGAGCTTGTTTGAAGTTACTTTAGGTAATGGAAAAGGAAAGACTCTCCGCGAAAATCAGCTAATGGTTACGGAAGCCTAAAGGTGACATGAAGATGGATGGAAAGGAGAAGAGTGTGTTGTCTGAAATAGAGAGAGCAGGAATATTAACATTCATATTATATTACATAATAATATCAAAAATAAAAGAGAAGAAGGTGAAACCAGGTAATGGAGAGACGCTAGCAGACATATATGGACACACGAAAGCAGAAGTGAGTTCCATCCAGAATACACACATGCATGTAACCAACATACAATGCATGCATCGAAAATATGTACGAAAGAAAATAGGAGGAAGAGAATCGAAAAGGAGTCATTCAAACAAGAATGAGTTAGAGGGGAGCAGGACAACCCCTAGCGAATAGACACAAGTGCAGAGTACAACCTGTCACACATATGTATGCGTGACATCGATTTATAATTTATAATTTATAATTTATAATTATCGATTTATTGATAGGGATTATCTTTTAAGAAATAAGTATCTTTTGTATATATATATATATCGCATAAACACTGAATGATTAAATAATATCAGGCCATGTGTGAGAGAGATATTTCTAACCTGTGTGAACAATTGTGAGAATGAATGTAATGCAAATGTTTATATATATATATATATATATATATATATATATATATATATATATATATATATATATATATATATATATATATATATATATATATATATATATGGGAGGAGAGACTTAGAAAAATCATAGTAATTGTGATTTGAGTAGTCCAATTTTAGAATTTAGAGGAATTAGTAGTGATTATCAGGTAGAAGGAATAAGGAATTTTAGGGAGTGACTAGACAGATACATAAGTAGTGATAGGCCAGTGCATTATGAATGAATACCGGTAGCAAAGAAGATGTAAATGCAACGGCATACGATAGCATATGAGGTAGAGGAGAATAGAGTAGGAATCATGTGAATATAAATAGGTAGGCCTACATGGGCATAGATATGACTACTGTAGTGAGATCCAAAGAATAGCAATTACGTGTGTTAAAGTACATAGGCATTAATACTAGGTAGTTCCAGGATATATGATATGTGATTGAGAATACAAGTGTGAAAATTGTGGAATGAGATGATATCGAGTGACCCGATAAAAGGGGGAATAGAATGAATAACGATATGGGTAACAGCTCAGTGAGATGCATCATCAGAGAGCAGTATGAATTCTTTAAAATTACCCAAACTAATCAAGCAGGAATATATGTGAATGGAAGAGTGCAGTGCAGGTGCATGTATGCGAAATGGAGAATAGTGAACTGGTATAAGTGAGACCAAGGTTAATAGACAGCCATTAGGGTATGTGCATGCCAATAGAGACTGTAGAGGTATACAGTTGCGCAAAAGAAAATGTATGAAAGACCAGGCACGAATGTCTTGAAAATGGGAGCATAATTGTAGTATATAGAGTGATTAATCTTACCACTGTGAGTGACGACTCAAATAAGTATAATAAACACCACCTAATATAGGTACCAAGTAACGAAACGCTCGAATCCGATACTGTAAGTATACAGTTCGAACGATCTCCAGCACAATGTGTAAATATAAAAGTGATTAACTGTAATATAGAAACCAATTACACAGTATACCCATTTATTACTTTATTTATAATATATATATATATATATACTGAAGTGTGAGGGTACAGCTTTAACGTCGTAAATTACAATAAACTAGAATATATATATAGATAAGCCATCTAAGATTAAGTGAGGAGTGACGATGAAAAAAAAAAAACAATACCCAATTCGGAATATTTTGTCCCTTACAGATCAGTATTAGAATGTGGGGAAGGTACATCAAGGTGACGGCAATGTTGCTCGCATATGCGTGGGCAAGCGAGGAAAGCCCAGGTGACGGAATTGAGGAAGTGAAGATCGTTCCCGGAACCATCTTCAATCAAGTGGGACAAACCAGGTTTGTAAATGGATATATCGACTTGAAATTGGATTTGCGAAGTACAGAGGTCATCTTTAAGAATCTGCAAGAGTTAAGAGTAGAGGTCATGAAAATACAACAAAACCTGATCGAAAAGGAGTCGAAAAGGACACCGAGACAGAAGCGAACGATAAGAAAAGGGATAAACGTGGACTTACCACCGCGTGAGGTGCAAACACAATTTGTAGGGAATGATGCTTTTGGATACATAAGACGCAAGTATACAGAGCAAAATAGGAGGAGTGACTATAAGGTCAAGAAGTCCGATACTCTTATAATAAGGCATGGTTACATGTTGCTGGCAGAGATTGACGAGCTCATTATGGACCCATGGATATTGTCATATAAACGTCAATCGAATAGAAAAAGAAGAGGTTTGATTGACGGAGCAGGCAAAATATTTCAGGCAATATTCGGAACGGCGGTGGATAGTGATGTGAAACACATACGCAGAGAGATACAGATCTTATCCGAGAAGGATGAAGGATACAACAAGGCCATAACACAGTTAAGGAACCAGTTGAAAGATACAGTATCAGGAGTTAATAACTTGTTTGAGCGAGTCGGAACAATCATCGATAAGCGAGAGTAGGATGGAAAATAGTATCCATTCGATAGAGTATGAGATGATACTGAATGAATTCATCTCTATGGTAGCGACGTATCTGAGAACCATAAATCAGATCAGAGCACATGTATATCGAGTGATAGAAGGAGCAACATCGTTTAGAACCCCTTTCGATGCGTACAAGGTCAACGAATTATCCCCTATAATTAAAGAAGCCAAAGCTGCTTTACAACTGCACGCATTTGTAGATATAGCCATAGATCCAGTGACCTTTATGAAACTAACTTGGTCATACTTAGATATAGATCATACATATTCACTCGTAACTTTCATTCCATTAACCAATGGAGAGGTGTTTACGACATTAGAAATCCATCCATTCCCCACACATATAAACACAGACAGTTCCTATAGAGTAACACTAGTACCTGATGAAAGCATTTATTTTATTAATAAGAATAAGTTTTTATACACACACTCTAACTATAATGAATTCCAACTATGTAAAACTGTACAGAACACTCATGCTTGTCCTCTAACCAGTCCATTATACACTTTTGATGTACCGGACTGCATAATCATCTTATACACAAACGGTTCTTTCAACGAACTCCACAGATTATGTGAGTTTGAAAAGACAATTTCTGATCGGATCACCACAGCAATTGTCCAATCACACATGTTCATCTCTGTAAATACACCTAAGAAGGGAATACTACATTGCGGCCATCAGCAACCCAAGGAGATACTATTAAAAGACATATACATATTAAAACCTCGGTGTACTGTGAGGACAAATGATCACACATTCATGAACCCAACACACATAAAATACAACTCAACACTGTCATTAAGCATCATAGATCAAAGAGACCTTAATCTAGATTTAAATATAGATAACCACATAATAAAGAAGATAATCGACAACTCAGCACACCCAAAACTAACCGGCGTAGTTTGGAACAATGCGCTAGATCACATAAATGAAACACTAATGACTCACCAATACTCATTACATTACTTACCATCTTCTACTATAACAATAGGATTTTCTACCATTCTTTTCATAGCATTAGGCATTCTTAGTTGCAGTATGTATGTACAAACGATATAAGAGATTGAAGAGTGTCGTACGAACCTTTAACGTAACATATGAAGTGCCAGATAGAGTTGATAGAGGGACCCCTAAACCGGTACCTCGAAGAACGAAAGATGTGCCAAGGACGATGAGGAATATGGCAAGAATCAGTAATAAACGAATTAGGAGCGTGCTGAGTATGAATAAAACAGCAGAAAGAAAGGATGATAAAGATGAGGCAGACTATCTGTCTATGAGGAATGTAGAGCTGAATGACATGAATGAATGTATTGACGATACTCCTATGCCTGTAGCAAGGAATATTGAGTTGAATAATAGAATTAGCGAAGCTATACAACACAGCCCTACATTAAGCAGCCCTCATTTGATGAGGAAGTTACCTAGTACCCCAGAGCCGGAACGATAACCACACCTCGTATTCTTTTCCCAATAACAGATGCCTCCAACATATAAAATACCCAGAATAAGAAGAACATTAGTTAAAGTGCCAGGAAGTGGAACTGACCCTCATTCCACCGATACAAAAGAAGTAAATATAGTCAGAAGGAAAAGAGGTACTGTTCATATAAATAAAAATAACACTGACGAGTCTAGTAGTAATAGTAGAAATAGTAGTAGTAATAAAGATAGATTAAAAAGATTAAGATCAGTAGAGGAACCAGAAGACCCAGAATTAGCAATTAAGAAAAGTAAAATAGAAGAAGTAAAACGGAATTTAATAGGGTTATTAGACTGTAAGAATCGGATAATACATCAAGCAGGTATAACCATTACTCAGTTAGAAAAGGAGATCCTTGAGAAAAGGAAACAAAACGAGGTATGGAAACGTAGGTTCGCGAGGATGTATGCCCTGTTGCAAACATATGTAACGAGTGAAAGATTGAAAGATATGATAATGGAAGGAGAGATAAAATAGGAATAAACTTGTGTATGAGGACCACATGTGACAGGTGAATGCATATGGGAATAACTGTATTGAGACAAACAGATAAATAGATAATTAATCCCATACCTGTATGGACAAAATTAATTTTACATTTCATCAATAACTTTTAAATGATTTATCAGTTCTCATTTTGGACACGATAATGATTTCAGAAACACTTTCACCTACATTTTGACATATATATCAAAAAAATTGATTAACATTGATTTATTATTATTATTATTATCAGAAATATATATATAACTATATATAATTATCGTTATTTTCTTATTCTTACTTTCGTTCTGAATTACGACAAAAATTCAAGTTCAAATATTTCATTTATCTACATCCGCCGCTGAATGAATGACTTTTAGGGGAATACCTATGCTATGATCATGACTAACAGTCTACACATCTAGACATACTGACATTACTAATACACACTTACATTTTTTTATCATCACTTACGCATTACACAGTCACACACAAACTTGTATACCAAAGAATAGAAACATTGAGATACATTTTTTGATTTTTACTTCATTTCTATACGTAATATAATTGATTATGAAAGCTTTTAATGTTTTAATGTTTTAATGTCCCATTTTAATGATGATATGCAATGAGGATTTGGTGTACATGTATGTATGAAGAATCAAAGGTATATGTCATATTTGTTTATTATATCTATATTATATATTATATATATATATATATATATATATATTATATATATATATATATATATATATATATATATATATATATATATATATATATATATATATATATATATTATTATTATTATTATTATTATTATTATTATTATTATTATTATTATTATTGATTGTCATTATGATAGGTATATCACAATCGATATGGTGCTTGATCTAATAATTATTATTATTATTATTATTATTATTATCTTTATTATTATTATTATTATTATTTTTGAACGACGAGAATAATGCAAAGAGTGAAAGCGAATAACTGAATGATACCGGATATTGATTATATATTAAACATATGATTTCTTTGCGTGTATATTTATGGCATGTGCGATATATTTTACGCACACACACACAGCTGACCAGCTGATGATTCAGATTATGTATATATAAATTTAAATATTATATAGATGACGTATAGTCTCTGTGCATATTTATCCATATTGTTTCTAATTTTGGAATAATGATGTCATTTATGCATTTATTTATGAATGTATACATGAACAGCTTGCTTTGGAATTTCTTTAGACATAATAGACACATAATTGTCTACTTGTAATAAATATATATAATTTTGATTGTTATGTTATTATATTTATACATGGCCAATATAAACACATGTACATGTTTATATTGCAATTATTCTTAATTTTATTATGTTATTATTCATATTGCATGTTTTTACAGTTTGTAAATTTTTTTTATTATTATTATTATTTTCTCTGATTTTGATGGTGAACCAACAAAAGAAATGGTGTCACATATTTGTTTAACATAGATTTTCAATTTGTTTGATTTGTTTTCTCATTTTATTTGTGTTTTGTTTTACATTACTTTTATTTTGGTATTTCCATTTTTGATCTGATATACTATGTAATTTTTTTGGTGATTTTGTTTGTATTGTTCTTGCGAATACCCACTCAGATTGTACTTGTTAAGAATGTTAGGATTATTACCATTTTTTTTTGCATTATCTTTGAATTTTTATCTCAATTTTGTTTTGCATCAATTTTGTTGTCATTACTGTCAATTAATATGTTTTCGTTGTCCACGAATGCTCCGCATTTCCATTGGGAGAGAGGAGGCATTCTATAAAGTACATGTATTACTTTATATATAAATGAAAGCTGGTAAACTGAAACTTAATACAATAGCCATATCACAATCTTTTGTTAATAATTCTTTTGTGATATTAACTCTTTTGTTTCTCTTGTATTCAAGAGACGAGTGCATAAACAAACAATCATAGTTAACTACTTCGTAAAGCTGGTAGTCACGAGTGCCTTTTATATAAGGATTAAACATTGTGCAAAGATAAATAATAATAATAATATTTCGTCGTTTACTTATTATTATTATTATTATTATTATTATTCAATTCAGACAGTGCACCAATTACTGTTACTACTATTAATATTTAGGCAGTGCAACAGTATAACAGTAATTGTTATTATTGTTGATATTAATATTATTATTATTATTATTATTATTATTCAATTCAGACAGTGCAACAATTACTGTTACTATTATTAATATTTAGGCAGTGCAACAGTATAACAGTAATTATTATTATTATTATTATTATTATTATTATTATTTTTTTTTTTTTTTTAAAAAAAAAATAACAGTTCGTCACTACCAAGACTATTATTATTATTATTAATATCATATTACGAAGTTGTTTACAAGAAAGTTTCGCTTGTCTTGTGCAATAAAAACAGGATGGCTTTCCGCCCAGCAAGGCGCTACCAACGCCTAAAGTGACGTCAATGGGGGCCGACAT
>SEYY01008314.1:15000-17500 GCA_009176605.1 Armadillidium nasatum | reverse complement strand
TTTTTAATGTTGGGAATAGGGTAAGTTTGAAGAAATCTAGAGAAATGATCTATTATAGAGAAATGCATTTATTACCATTAGGTGTCTCAGGAAGGGGTCCTATTACGTTTATGCCAATATGTGTCCCAGGGGAAAGAGGTGAGTGATATAATTGTAAAGGTACTTTAATGCTATTGTAAGGGGAAATTTTCTGACAAGTTAAACAGTTTCTGCAATATTCTTTTATGTCTTGTGTCATGTTAGGCCAATAAAATAAGTCTTCTGCCCTGTAAAGTGTTTTAATAAAACTAGCATGGAAATTTCAATGTGAATTATGTACTATGTATAAAGCAGTGTTTTTAAGAGTGTGAGGAATTATTAATGTTTCTTTGTATGGTCTTTGGTGTTTATTAAAATGCATGAAATGTAAATAATTATTTTTCATAATCTCTGGGTATGACTTCAATATTTCTCCTTTCAAAATAATTTATAACTCTACTCCACTCCACTCCAAATCTTTTAATTGCTCTCTTCGTACATTTTCTGAATTTAAAACTTTTGATGGTTCTATTTCCTCTCTGTTATTAATAACTTGAACACTTCTACTAAGCGCATCAGGAATTATATTTTCCACCCCTGCCTTAAACTGAATGTCAAAATTGAATTCGGTTAAGAGTAACACCCACCTAGCAATTCTTGGAGTTCTCAGCTTAAATTTAAAAAGATATCTTAATTAAGGGTTGATGATCGGAAATAATCGTAAATTTATATTCATACAAATAGTAGTCGAAATGTTTGTCAGATTTAACAATAGTTAATGCCTCTCTTTTTGTTACGCTGTATCTACTTTCTTGTGGTGTCAACTTTCTCCAAAAATATGCTACAGGTCTCTATATACCATCAATTTCTTGTGTTAAAACAGCTCCAATCGCCAAATCTGATACATCAGTATGAAGTTTAAACGGGTTATTAAAATTTGGGTGTATGAGAATAGGGTGAACTAGACAATAACTCTTTTAATTTTACAAAAGCTTTCTCTTCTAACTCAGACCAAATAAACTTTGCGTATTTCTTAGTGAGGTTTGTTAAGGGAGGCACAAATACTTGAGAAACCATCAATAAATTTTCTATAATAACTAGACATTCCCTAAAAATCTTCTCACTTCTTTTACATTCCTTGGAGTTTCATAATCTACCTTGGCAACTTAATTGGATCAATTTGAATGCCTTTCTTAGAAATAATATGTCCTAAATATTTTACACTTTCTTGCGCGAACTTACATTTTTTTAAAGACAACTTAAGGCCAGAATCAATATAAATTTTTAAAATTTGCTCCAAATATTTAAGATGATCTTCAAAGTTTGATGTATATAAAATCAAATCATCCATATATATATATGGCAAAACTTTCCTAATACGTCAGAGAATAAGAGAGATAAGGTTTTGGTAAAGGTAGTAGGGGCTCCTAACTAACCATATGGCATTCTTACGTGTTGATATTTCAAGTTATATGGTCCTATAAAACATGTATTACGCTTGTCTTCTTCTTCTATCAAAATTTGATTAAATCCTTTTAGATTATCTAACACAGAAAAATATCTGGAACCATTTAATGATGCTAAAATTTCATCTATTCTTGGCATGGCCATTTGATCAACTTTTGCTACTTTATTTAAAGAACTAGCATCATACACAAAGCATAGCGTGTTATCAAATTTCTTTATCAGTATAACGGGGCAATTCTAACTACTAGAAGATCTATCAATCAACCCTAACTTCAACATCTTGTTTATATGATCTTGCATTACTTCCTTTGTCGCTTGCGGGAATCTATATTGTGGAGTGAAAACTGGTTTCCTATTTCCTGTTTTAATACTATGTTTATTTAATTTACACAAACCTATATCATCAGAGGTTTGAGAAAATGCTTCTTTATACTTTCTTAATTAATTCTAAACATTTTTACTTGTTGATTAGTTTCCAAGTTTTCTAAATTTATATCATCTAAATTAAAAGTGCAATCTGATTTTGCTATATTTTCTATTTCTATTTCCTCATCCTCTACTAAAAATCTGTCTCCTATCAACTCATTTTTATTTAAAATAATCTTCAAAAACAAAAAATTTGGCTATAGTAAAAGGCACTTCTAATTTATCATTAAAAACTGCTAGAGAATTTCCTACTCTCAAACCATCAATGCATGAAGAATCTACAATTATATTTTTATTTTTCCATTTTTTCCCGACTTCACCATGGGCTTTAACAAATGAGCGGCGAGGTAAGATTATCTTTTTATTTACTTTTAATCTATCTTCATTAAACTTTTTTTTATTTATATTAAAACACTGCATATTATAGTCATGAGAACAAACTATAGGCATTTTTACTTTATTTATTTGAATGTACTTTTCTTCAAAGTTTAACATCACCATCCCTATCCTCTTTATAATGTCTCTGCCAATCAGCATATCGCCTACAAATTTGGTATTTTCAAAAATATAAACCTCATGAATAAGCTTA
>SEYY01008314.1:7500-10000 GCA_009176605.1 Armadillidium nasatum | reverse complement strand
AATCCTGTGTTACCTTTGCAAACTCTAACATTTCAACTTTCATTCTGCTTATCTCATCAGTAAAGTTCTTAACTTCGAGTTCTCTTTCCTTTATAAGACTTGCCATTTTCTGTTCAGTTTCTTCCTTAGTACATATTATTTGTTTCAGTTTGGATTCAAGAGCAAGTTTTTCAAAGTCTGTTTGAATTTTAAATGTTTCCAACTCTGCCTTCACATTGTCTCTTTCTGTTTTTATTTCATTTAGATCATTTCCAATTTCTAGTTTTTCATTTTCCACTTTCTTAACACGTTGACTGCCATGCGTAGAGCATGCGCTACGCACATTTAAAAATAAAAATTTATCCGATTTCTCAAAATTTCATATAGATAGCTTTTTTCCCGACGAAAAAACTCCATTCCTAACGTTTTTCGAGGGAGTTAAAGTTAAGAAGTTATTTCGGAAATTTTAGAATATTCAAATCTACGGTGAGGCCACATAAAAAATTTTTGGTCTGAAATTTAGAGTGTGTGTTCCTAAATCTATTGGCTACAAAATTTTCTAACAGAGTTTTCCTCTCAGAAGTATAGAAAAATTGTTATTTGCCCAATACTGACCAACTATCGAAAGTCAAAAATTGTTAAAAAAAAAAAAACTTTTTTAAAAAAAATATTTTAAAAAAAAAAACTACAATAACTACATTTTTCATTTTTGGTAGTTTTATAGATAAATGATGGGGCTACAATATCTTTTCTATATATTATTCGATCTAACTTGTTTTTTTCGAGATATAGCTCTTCAAATAAGGTCCATTTTTGTGCCAATTTTCAAAAATTTTAAAAGTTTGAGAGACTATACCTTTCTTCAAACAAATATTATTTTATAATGTTTTAAACGTAAATTATAGACCTATCCCTCTTCTAAACAATATATAAAAATAAAAAAAATTGTTCGAGGCATTTTTTTTTAAATAATTTTTTTCTCCGGAAAGGTATGATTTTTTTCAAAAAAAAATTTGAGTGACTATAACTTTTTTTCTAGACGTGATATCAAAAATCTCTTTATACAGCATCCATATATTGGGGCTAAGATTGTTCAGTTAAAATTTCAGCTCATGTGGACCAGTGGTTTGACCCCGCTATTCTAATTTTTTTTAACTTTTGACCCCAAATAACTTCTAAACGGTTAATCACTCGTAAAAACGTTAGAAATGGACTATTTTCGTCGGGCAAAAAGCTATATATACTGAAAATTTCAGCTCAATCGGTCAAAAATTAAAAAAAATTTCAAAAACGGGCTCAGCCCCATCTCGTGGCAGTCAACGTGTCTTAACCATTATTTGCATCTTTAACCTTTCCTTTTCATTTTCACGTAAGACTTCCTCCTTTTCTTGAATAATATCTAAAAAGTTTTGTTTTTCTAACAATCTCTTTTGCTTTAGCTCTTCATTCTGTTTCTCATTGAGAAGGCGGTCGTTTTCTTCGCCTCTTAAAATATCCTTTACCTTAGATTCCAACATCTGTTTTGATTCCTCAAGTTCCTTAATGATAGCTATTTTCTCTTGAAGGAGATTCTCTTTCTCACTCAAATGCAGTTTGGTATTTTCTAAATCTTTGGTCAAAACTTTCTTCTGGGTTTCGAGCTCTAAACTTTCTTTCTCTTTAGTATTAAGCTTGTTTTCAAATTCGAGCTTCAAAGTAGTTTCATTTTTTTTCAACAATGTATTAAGCTTGGCTACCTCTTCCTTCATTTTGTCTTTGGATTCCTCTGTATAACATCTAGTCTTTGTTCTTTCATCCTTTCTGCTATTTTCGTGCTTGTGCACCTCTTTAGTTTCAGACTGGAAATGCTACAATGGCGTGATTGATAGTTGCCTTGTGCTCAATAGCTTGTGGAGGGTTGCTTGCAGCCTCTGGTATCATGCCAATGATACCCCACCCCAGACGAGACTTGAAACCGAAGGGCATGCCCTTTCCTCCTGTAACCACCTTTAAAGGTTCTAAAGCTTCTGGGCAATCGAGCCCGATTAGTATTTCCACGTCTAGCATTGGGATTTCTGACACTATTTCGTCACATAACTCGTGGAAATGTTCGTGCTTCCTTGCAATTTCTTTACTTGGGATGCTTGCTCTATCTGCCGCTATATCTTTCCTTACATATGAAGATCGCAGATGCAGCTTCTCCTTTGACCTTAGTCCTTGAAGGATTAGATTTTTACACTTGATTGAGTTTGCAAATTCTGTGCCAGATATAGTATTAATACTCAGATTTACTGGAGAGCCTGCTAAATTTAATCTTTCAAATAGTGAATCTTTAATAAATGATGTATTACTCTGGTGGTCCAAAATAGCATACGTTAATACTCTCTTTGCAGGGAAATCATGACTGCAAACCCAAATGGGTAATATCAACGCCTGTGTTCTATAGGAAGCATTGTCCTTGCTTGCATCAATCTTGTTTACAATAGCTTGTTGATTCACTTGTTCTCTTTCGTTATGAGAGATTCCTTCTCTGGTTTCTATT
>SEYY01008314.1:0-2500 GCA_009176605.1 Armadillidium nasatum | reverse complement strand
CATGCAGTTTTCTTTCTCTTATTTCAGACTCAAATATCTAATTTTAATATAATGAAGAAGTTTTTATATCCAGAGATACTTTTCATAAAATTTATAAAAATATTCGAAAGAGAAGGGATATCTTGGCCGGTGAATCTTGAAATGGTAATAGAGGGTAAAAACATTCCTATCAAAAATCAAAAGTTTGATCAACTGAAATCTTTGATAGTCAAGGAAGAGGAAGAGTCCCATCTTTTTTTTGTGAACGCATATGCTAACAACAAATCGAGAGCAGAAATGGAAAATATAACGTATGTGTTATTAAAAATCTTCCAGAAATCAATATATAATTTCAAGATGATACTAGAAGATAATTATCATAGGAAACATGAATTGAATGATAAAACAGATGGGAGAAAATTAGAATTGTTTGTCAGAAAGTTAAGTTGGGGGAAGGAAGATAACATTCAAAAATGCTGGAATTAAAAACAGATATCTGTATAAGATAATAAAAAAGAATAGAAATAGGAAAAGAAATAATAAAAGATTGCCTCACAAGAAATGGAAATAATACATCTAATTATAAGACCAAGGATGAATTTTTTTTTGTAAAAAAAATTTTTTAGGTACATTTTTGAGGGGAGATGTGTAAAAGTTCAGTTTTAATAAATAACTGTGCTTTTTACTCTTCTCTTAAAAATGTACTAAAAAGTGATTTCTCACTTTTAAATTTTATACTTCTTTTGTTAATAATTTGGATTTTATATTTTATAATAATTTAGTTTAAATATTTTTCGTTGGATCGATAAAAAGTCGTAGAAGACTTAAATTACAAAAGGAAAAAATAGTCAAGAAATGATGTTAGAAGAAAGTTGATGACTATCTATGAGAGAATCTACGAGGGATAATCGACAATATCTTCCACTAACATAACAGATGATTCACCAAGATATTCAAGAGAAACCAATGAGAAGAATAACTAAAATGGAGCTCTCAGCTATATGGCGAAAGTAACCTCTAACTATATGGTGGAGGTAAATATCCATTTCATCAAGGTTTCAGAAAGACATTCAACCATCTAAATTGAGATCCAGAATTCCAACAGAGATAAGTATTTAAGATGTCTAATTACAACTATTCAGAAGAAGAGACCAAAGAGAAGGAAAACGAACTCCATCAAATAAGTCTCACGAACCAATTAGAAAACATTCTAATAAAACCACGTTTATCCCAAAAGGATCGAGCTTTTTTATCATAATGAAGTTGTCGAACTCTCGTCAAATTCCTCCGAAGAGATTATGTTTATTTTAACCTAAATTTTCCTTGTGCAAAACTTTATTATACTATAAAGATGTTATCGAAAGTCTATTCTCATATGTTGTCCGGATCTTCTAACGTAAATAAAACACTTATATTTTACATATATATATATATATATATATATATATATATATATATATATATATATATATATATATATATATATATATATATATATATATATATATATATATATATATATATTATATATATATATATATATATATATATATATATATATATATATATATATATATATATATATATATATATATATATATATATATATATATATATATATTAGAGATGGAGTGAAGTATCGGTATCGGTATCGGCAAGTATCGGCATATTTTCCGATACCGGTATCGGTATCGGCCTTTTCAGTATCGGTATCGGTATCGGCAAAAAAATTGTATAGGAGTAAAGTATCGGTAGTAGTATCGGCAAGTATCGGCATATTTTCAGGTATCGGGTATCGGGTATCGGCTTCGGGGAATTTTTAGGTATCGGTATCGGTATCGGTATCGGTAAAAATTTTGGTATCGCTCCATCCCTAATATATATATATATATATAAATTTCAATAGAAATACAAAATTTGATTAACTTTTAAATTATGGCTGCAAAACAAAGTGAAGTGTGGAAATTCTTTGAAAATATATCTAAAGATCTTTAATCCCTCACGTATCATGCAATTGATAAAAACTTTCAAAGGTAAAACTTTGTATTGAATGCAGAACCTCTTTCTGAGCGCCATACAGGCGACTATTTTGAAACTGTATTTAAAAAGATGCTGACAAAATGGAAGATTTCATTAAATTAAGTGCATCTCTAGTCAGGGATTCTGGTACAAATATAAAAAAAGCACTTTACCTGGCAAGAGTGAAAAATGTAGATTGCTTTGCACACCAAACTCCGATAGTAGTTAAAAATTCCATTATGAGTCAAAAATGTGTATCCGATTTAATAACCATATGTAGGTTAATTGCTACGCATTTTAATCACTCGTTGTAGCCCAAAATGTGCTGAAGAAAATACAAACAAGATTAAATGTTCGTCCACTTTCTGTCATGCAAGATATTCAAACACGCTGGAATAGTAGTTTGCATATGCTTGAGAGGATGAGCGAAATTAATGAGGCCATTTGCCTTTATGCTTCAAGCAGCACAAAAATAAAGCCCCTAACAGCTGACCAAAATGAC
>SEYY01008313.1:0-12725 GCA_009176605.1 Armadillidium nasatum | reverse complement strand
TATATATATATATATTATAAACTTGAACTTGTATACCCTTGGGACTTATTATTTCTTTAATTTTAATATCTTGTATATGTATTTTAGTACACAAGCCAGATATACTTTCAGTTTCCTGATTAGAACCTTAAGCAATTCTATCTGAAGGAGTTAAAACTCTCCTTCAGAAGGCTGAGACACTTTGAATCAATGTCTTCTTTGAAATCTAGATTGAGTTCACCTCTCAACAGGAGAAACCAATCATCTCCCAAGACTTCTTCCTTTTTTACAAGCACATAAGCAAATAGGGCTTAGTACTGGTTTTGTGGAATCAGTTTGAAACCTACTGATTGAATGATCAAAAGCAATCATATCAAGAGCCTCAAATAAAGTTTCTTGTCTGACTTTATTCATAATTTTCTTTTAATTATGTTCTTTGGTTTAGTCTTCTAATATTTCTCATACTTAACACTAATATAAAGATTAACAGTAATTATAAGATATGTTATAAAAATATCTTCTAAACTTCCAATAACTAAGATTAACTAATTTAAATAAAGTTAGTTTTAATCAAATAAATTAAATTAACCAAATAGATAAAGTTAATAATCTTCTATATACATTAAATATGATCTCATATATAATATTTCTAATTTCATATGAAATATAAATGCTTAAACCTACTTAATTAAATAATTATAAACTAAAAATAAGGAAATAAAATACCTATAAAAAATGTTCTTTATAAAGAGTTCAGTCATAAATACACATAACTAATTATTAAACTATTATAACCATTTCCTTTCTCTATAAAATATAATATTATATTAACATTAATATACATAGCATTTTAGTATCATTTCATGCTAAAATTTAATATTTATAACAAAAAGATGTTAAGAAAAATAAGATGTTAAGAAAAATAATAATAATAATAATAATAATAATAATAATAATAATAATAATAATAATAATAATATTAATGGAGGAAGCTTTCAAAAGTCGTCTGGTACAATATATATAAAAACAGGGAAATAAGCATTTTGAAGCCTTAAAATGAATCAATAACTAAATAAATATATATAATATTAATATTATAATAATAATAAATCAAATAAAATAAAATAAACAATACCTCTAAACTTAAAAATATGTACTAGACTTGTTTAGATGAAATAATAATACATCAAACACAATTCGGAGAAAGGAGCCTAAAAAAAAATTGATAGTTCTTTTTGTCAAAGAAACCATCCCGACTTCTGAGTATGAAAGGTTCGGCCGAATAACACTTCATAGTCACAATAATACTAAATATTAGAGACAGTTTCGCATGACGTACCACCGAAGGTGGCATAGTCATTGAACCAAGGTCCGTACGAAAATTTATCTGTGAAGTCATCCCTCATAAGATAGGTTTTTATGCTACCTTATGAACACAGCAAAGATCCTTATAATTTCTCATAAAATTACGTCATGACGAATTTTCTCAACATTAATTTTCTTTCTACTTTCCCAATAATATGATATAAATGATTGACACATATAATTCATCTCCACTCTCTTTCAAATTTTTCATGTAGAAATTTAGAAGTTTATATTATCTTTTTGAGTTTGTTTATTTCTAATTATAAAGTTGTCTAGAGAAAAAATTGTCCTTGATCTTAATTTGGAAATGTTTCGAAACGAAGTTGTCTTGTCCCACCCGCTGCTAACTATTTGTAAAATAAAAGTGTTTTATTTACGTTAGAAGATCAGGACAACATATGAAAATAGACTTTCGATAACATCTTTATAGTATAATAAAGATTTGTACAAGGAAACATTTGTTTTAAAATAAACGTAATCTCTTCGGAGGATTTTGACGAGAGTTCGACAACTTCATAATAATATCGATCCTTAAGATAAGTGTGGGTTTATTAGTTTATCTTCTAAATGATTCTGAAGACTTGATTGATGGACTTCGTTTTCCTTTCTCTTTTTGTCTCTTCTTCTAAATAGTTCTAAATAGACATCTTGAGTTCTTATCTTTGTTTTAATTCTGGATCTCATCAATTATTAACTATTGAATGGTCTAATGTCTTCTGGAACCTTGACGAAATGGATATTTACCTCCACCTGATAGTTAGAGGTTACTCTCGCCTTATAGCTAAGAGCTTCATTTTAAGTTCTTCTTCTCATTGGTTTCTCTTCTGAATTCTTGGTGAATCATCTGTTAAGTTAATGGAAGATATAGTCGATTTTCCCTCGTAGATTCTTGATGATTCTCTCGTAGATCCTTGTAGATTCATTTCTTGTCTATTTATCCTCTTATAGCTTAAGTCCACTACGACTTTTTTATTTCGATCAAACGAAAATATTTTAAACTTAATTATTATAAAATATAAAATCTAAAATGTTAACAAAAGTATAAAAAATTTAAAAGTGGAGAAATCACTCCTTGGTACATTTTTAAGAGAAGAGTAAAAAGCACAGTTATTTATTAAAACTAAATATATTATATAATATATATATATATATATATATATATATATATATATATATATATATATATATATATATATATATATATATATATATATATATATATATATATATATATATATATATATATATATATATATATATATATATATATATATATATATATATATATATATATATATATATATATATATATATATATATATATATATATATATATATATATATATATATATATATATATATATATATATATTATATATATATATATATATATATATATATATATATATATATATATATATATATATATATATATATATATATATATATATATATATATATATATATATATATATATATATATATATATATATATATATATATATATATATATATATATATATATATATATATATATATATATATATATATATATATATATATATATATATATATATATATATATATATATATATATATATATATATATATATATATATATATATATATATATATATATATATATATATATATATATATATATATATATTATATATATATATATATATATATATATATATATATATATATATATATATATATATATATATATATATATATATATATATATATATATATATATATTTCTTGAATAGAATTGTGCTTAGATAGTTGCTCAGTTCAAGTTTTCTCACAGACTTCTTGATTGCGACTGTCCAATTCAATGCATGTAAGTATAGGATAGAAAAGATATTTCCTACAGGAATCGAACCTGAAGATTGTTGCGAACAAGTATTAAAATTTTAAAATAAAAATAATTTTTATTTCTTTTAGAATAGGAAAAATTTTACAATTTTAAACTAATCAAAATTAGAAAGTGATATTATGGTATTTAAAAAGTTAAATTTATTTAGTTACTTTATTAATTTATTTACTATTAGAGAAGATTTCAATATTTTATTGATTTTCTTTTATATATATATATATATATATATATATATATATATATATATATATATATATATATATATATATATATATATATATATATATATATATATATATATATATATATATATATATATATATATATATATATATATATATATAACTTTAGATGCTTAAATTTGCTGCTTCCAAAAATAGCCCTTCTTACACCTCTTATGCTATCGCCACTTGGGAATTGGTGGCCTCCGATGATGGTGTTATGCCACTAAGACCTTGCTGTCGGCTGCTTTCCCTCTTGTATAATCTTCTTTTTTTCATTAATTTCTGCAACATTTGGGGTCTCTTTAATAATTTCCACTTTGTCGAACACCATCTCTCTTCTAGATTTCATCTCATTTTCCTAACTGAAACTCAGGTGCTTGAGTTCTCTGACAGTAAACCCAGATAAAACCGTCTCCATCTTCAATTTTCATTCAAAAATGGCTGCTACGCATATGAACGTAACGATATTGTTTGTTCTCGTATCTCTAATTTGGAGTCTTCAGAATTCTCTAATTTATGGATTAAGCTACAATGCAAACCTACAACTAAATTCATGTGTTCTCTCTATTTATCTCCTTATTCTACTAACTAGAAAAATTTCTTCAACTATTTTAACTCCAAAATAGAAAATATTCTTTCTTTCCTCCTTCTCTGAAATTATCATTTCTGGTGATTTCGACATTCACCACCGCCAATGCCTTTCACCTGGTTTTCATGGTCCAACTGGTGAACTCGCCTACCACTTTTCCATCCAGAACAATTTTGAGCAGTTAGTGCGCACCCATATCCCTAACCGTATAGGTGATAAACCAAACATCCTTGATATTTTCTTAACTTTTTCCTCTTCTCCTTATACTGTTAAACTCTTTACTCTTTAGGGTTCATCCGATCACCTTATATCTGTAACTTTCTGTGTCACTTCAAACCTTCCTCAACAACCGTCATCACCTTCAGCAAAGGGGACGTTTCTGGTACTTCATTGCCGCCAACTGGTTTGATTTGCGGTTGTACTGATTTCCCATGGCATGATTGCTGTTTTTATGTAAGGGGTCCCTTCGGCATGGAGCCGTGCATTCCATATTCTTTCTCTTTTATTTTTTAATTACCTCTGCTTCCTTCAAGGATTAACTTAGTCTTCAAATTCCAGAAACTCAAGACACTTATATTTTATCCCGCAATAGTGGAAAATATATTTTCCGAAACATCAAAAACTCTTTTTTTCAGTAGATAATCTAAAAATCATTCTCATTCCTCTTATCCATGCCTTTTCTGGAATTTTTAAAAAATGTAAACTTTTCATTTACTCTTTCATCTTTCCTTATTTTAGGATCTTCTGACAGCACAACTGCCGTTTTGCCTTCTTTTCAAGTTGAACTCTTCGCTCGAGCTTTTGCCACTGTTTCAACCTTAGACGATTCCAGAGGTAATCCATCTCCATCATCCCTTTCCAACTCATTTATGCATAAAATTGTTATTTCTAAGGACGTTACTTCATCTCTCTCTCTAATTTTAATAACACTGGGAAGGAAAACGGTCCTGACTCATGCAGCTCTCAAATCTTGCGCTTTTAAACTTTCATTCTTCCTTGGTAAAATATTTTGTTTCTGTTTTCAACCCCAACCTTCCCTTATTGATGGAAACGTGATCTCGTTAAGCCAGTGCCGAAGAAGGGGGACTCCCTCTCTTTTCAATTACGTCTCATTTCTTTATCCTCCATTCTTCTAAATTTTCGAATCTTTTGTTAAAAAGAAGATTTGGAAATATCTAAATTCTTAAAATCTTATCTCTGATCTACAGTATAGCTTTCGTTAAAAAAAAACTCTACTGGTGATCTTCTTTCTCTTCTCCCTGGTTATTGTTACATCACTGTTTGACAATTTGGTAAATGTTTTGCTCTCTTACTGGACACAGGGAAAGCTTTCTACAGAGTCTGCCACAAAGCATTAATTTCCAAACTTTCTTCTTTCAGGATCGATCCTTCTCTCTTATTTCTTTCTTGTTTTATGGCAGCTGTTGTAGACAGCAACCTTTTATCCTTTAAATCTATTAATAGTGATGTTCCTCAAGGTTTTGTTCTATCCCAAAAACTTTTTCTAATTTTCATTAATTACCTTCTCTCTAATACGTCATCACCTATTTTCTCTATGCAATATCTCCATCATTCATTACTCTTTTCAATTTGAGAGACTCCTCTTACACCAATAGTTATTCGATGGAAAGAGTGTAGCTTTGGAACAACTAACCTCTGATCTTTCTCGTATTTCAAACTGGGACAGAGAAACATGGTAGCTTTCAATGCACAAAAACTCAGTTCCTACATCTTTCTTTTCGAAACAAACTTATCACAATCACAACATATTCTTCGAAAACAAACTCAGACCTTCGTCTGTCCTTAATATTCTCGGTGTTTTTTTGTGATCTTTCTTGGAAAGATCACTTTATATCTCTTTCTAAACAAGCTTCTTAAATATAACAGAGGTTGGGTGTTCTGAGACGCGTTCGTAAATTCTTCACGCCACCTCAGTTGCTTGCTCTTTAGGGATGCTGTCTGCCTTTGTATGGAGTACATTTCACGCATCTGTGAAAGGTGGTTTCCAAGGTTTTTCTTTTGTTTAATTATTCTACTCTCTCTACCTCTTTCCACTTCTTTCTTTCCATTGAATTCTACTGTCAGGATATTATTGTTATTACTTTCGACACTGTTCTTCTGAACTCAACTTTCACATACCTTCTACTTTGAAAATGACTCGTTCGACATCACTTTCTACAACGACTTTATCTGAGCTCAGACCTAATCGATATGATAAATCTTACATTTCCTGAACTAGTAAACTCTAATTTAGTATTTGTTGAATGCCACCTCACTAATTCTCGTCCTAAACTTTTACTCTCCTCTGAGCCCCAGATATCTAAGGATTCCTCTTCTATCTTTTTAATTATAACTTATTTCATTATTTCAGTTCAAAGGGTGGAGCATGTGCCTACGTAAGCACTAACACTCCGGTAAAAAATCTTGTAAATATTGAATCTCCTATCTTCGATGTTCTGTGGCTTAAAATCTTTCTTCCTAGCAATACAATAATAATTTTCTTTGCTACTCTTCTTCCAAAAGAACAGATTTTCTACTTTTTTGAGTACCTAGCTATTTCTCACGAAATTGTTACATCTTCACATTCAAATAGCAAGATCCTGTATTTTGGAGACTTCAGTGTACACAACCTTGAATTATTGGGTATTTCGCATACTGATTCAGGATTAGAGGAGCTTGAATTTTTCTGCATTCTCAAAGATTTGCAGCAACTGATTAAAGAACCAGCACACATCCTGCATCGTCCCAACCAATTCTTGAATACTTTTGACTTATGCTTCATTACTAATCTTTTTCTCTATAAATACGCTGTCTTCACACCTATTGGTAACTGTCAAAATTCTAATTTTTCTTAATAATCATGCTTTCTCTCTAACTGCTATACCCTGATCTTATCTTATCTTCTGTCACTATGATCTGGCTGACTGGAGGGCTTTGAGTTGCTTCTACGTTAACTACCTCTGAAGAAATTGCTTTGTCTCTGAAGAAGCTTCTGTTTCAGCCCATAAAGTGGGGGCTGCAATCGTTGATGGAATTAGCTGGTTCAATTCTTCTTTATCCAAAACCTAAATTTTTCTCTCCTCAAAATTTATAGTTCGATCACACTTGCTCTTGTGCCATTCAGACTAGGGATATCGCGCATCGAGAATGGAAAATTATGCCTTTTCCTATCGTTCCCATTAATATCCATTCAGCTAGGAATCATGGCAGGGATATTTTTAGATGAACAAAGCAGACTTTCACTAAACGAAGATGTGGTGAGCTCCTAAATTCTCCTACTGATAAATATTTCTTGTCTCTTGCTAAAATCTTTCTAACAACTTCTGTAAATCTTCCTTTACTCATTTCGTTCTGATTATACTGCTGCTAACAATCCATCTGAAAAGGTTAATCACTTCGGCCGCCTGTTCTTCTCAAATTCAACTCTAAAAGACTCTGGGAATCATCCTCCCTCTTCTTCTTCTTTCAGATGTTCAACGGATCCTGTGATCACAATTGATCAGGTGCATTGGAATCTGAGTTCTAAGAACGTTAGGAAGGCAAGCGGCCCAGATGGCATTCTTCCCAGAGTTTTAATGGAGTAGGCATCTGATCTGGCTCCGTCTATCGTTCAACTTTTCACACTATGGTTTATTTCTAGTACTTTCCCTCAGTTTAGATGCTTGAATTAGCTCAACCTATTCCAAAAAAAGACAGCAGCTCTGATCCTTCTATCTATCGCCCTATAGCTCTAACTTTTATTCTATCTAAGGTTTTTAATACCATTCTCAAATCTCATTTCTTTTGATCTCCTGGAATCTCATTCTCTTCTTTCTGATCATCTAAATGATTTTCGGCTATCGAGTTCTGCTGGGTGATATACTTTCCAATCTCACAGATTTATGATTTTTTTGCCCCAAAAATGACCATCGAGAGCTTGTGTGGTAGCTCTTTATTTATATAAGACGTTTGACATGGAATAGCATGCGTCACTGCTTTCCAAACTTTCCTTCTTTGGTTTTGCTCCTTCTCTTTGCTTGTATATGTCTAGCTTTCTTTCTAATCGTTCTATTTCAACTATTGTTGATGGTAGACTTCTTCCTTTCCTGTTCAATAGTGGCGTTCTTCAGGGATATGTCTTGACTCCTACTCTACTTCTACTCCTAATTTTCATTAATAATCTCAGCTACTATCTAGCCCTATCCTTTCATATACAGATGACTCGACCCTGTATTCTTCTACTCATTTCAAATCAAATCCGTTCCCTCCTTTGCATCTAGAATTGTCTCTCGTCTTTATCTTTCCGATTCCTTTTTTGTTGATCTGTATAAATTTCACAGTGGGGTCGTCTCAACCTTCTGAAATTTAACTTTTTAAAAATTAAAACTCTTTAAATTCTCCTCTCAAAGGCACTTCCTAATGTTTCTATTTCTTTCGATGGTTTTCCCGTCTCTCCTGTTGGTAACATAAACACCATTGGACTTCACATAAACAAGAAAATGTCTTGGAAAACACACATCAAAATGGTTGCTTGGGCGGCCTCAAAGAAGCTGAGAGTTTTGTTTAGGCTGGTAGAATTTTTTCTTCTTCGCAGTTACTCCAATTATACAAGGGCTTCATCAGTATTTGTATGGAATACTGCTTTCATATATGTGGTGGTTCAGCATTCACCCGTCCTTTTGATATAGTTGAGTTAAACATTTCCGCTCATTTTAATCACTTGACCCTATGTCTTTGCGACGTGACGTTGGTGCCCTGTTTCCTTTATATAGGTACTACAGCAGAAAATGCTCGAGGGAACTGTTTATTCGTTCAACTCCACCTTTACGGCGTCCTCGTAACACATTGGGAACATTGTCTACACCTAAATTTTGTGTAGGAATAGGCAATTCTAGGCCTGTCCGATGCCGTATCTCCTTATTTCTTGTGACCTGTTTTGAAGAATTCTCTCCTATGGTCTGTTTTTTTCTCCGAATTTAATCTCAATTACTTTAAACCCACGTCTGTGTTCACTTACATTTTCTAAGTTTGGTGGAAAATACAGTGCTTTTAATTCTTTTATTGTTTTAGGACCCCCTATTTAAATAGGGCTTTACCCTTGAGCGGTGGATATATATATATATATATATATATATATATATATATATATATATATATATATATATATATATATATATATATATATATATATATATATATATATATATATATATATATATATATATATATATATATATACCGTGGCTTGAACGGTAGGGTGATTGACTCACGTGCTTAAGGGCGCCGGTTCTATCCCACTTCGGGATCCTAGGTATATACTACCTAGAAAGTTCCTCTCCTCGAATAGGGCAATGCCCGTGAGATGTGAACTTTTAAAATATATATATATATATATATATATATATATATATATATATATATATATATATATATATATATATATATATATATATATATATTGTGTTTAGTGAGTACGAGTATGATGTAATGATGTCATCAAGCCAAACAGACATCAATTATTTCAAGATTATTCAAAACATCAAGAAAACGAAAACCGGAGATGATGTTTATTCTGGGTAAGGACTACTAGTACTAAGGAAAAATTAAATTGTTTTTCCTTGTATATATATATATATATATATATATATATATATATATATATATATATATATATATATATATATATATATATATATATATATATATATATATATATATATATATATATTATCAATTTATTTTTGCTGCATTTTGAATTACATAAAAGTTTAGAAATATTCTATTCTAAAATGAAATTCCGAATTTTATTCATTTATTTATTTATTTTTTTTATAAATAAGCAACTGAAATATTATTAATTCAATAGAATAATCTTTTAATAATTAAAGTATTTCTATTACGTTAATATACCATTTGAGAGAATATTTTTATGTAAATATATTAGGTACACAGTTTGCTTTATGTTGAACAAAACTCATTCATAAATGTCTTTTTTTTATGAGTATACATAATTATATTCCATTAAAATGTTAAAATACTTTTTTAAATCTTAATTTTAATTTTACTTTTATTTTTTAATTTTAATTAATTAAATTTTTTAAATATTTTCTTAATTTTTAAGTTTTACTTCAAAAAGTGGATTTTTCTCCAGATGAAACTATGTTCCAGAGAGTTTAACTCTAAACGTAGTTTCTTTCTTCTATCTATAAACTTTACATTTAAAAATAACTTAATTATATATTTTAGCACACACAACCACACACCGAGAAAACGATCCAAACGTACCAAACAAAAAGAGAAGCAAAATTTTATTTTAAAAAATATAAAATACAATCTTTTCCAATGGGAGCAAATTAGAATTGCTCCTATTTTCGAGTTTCAAGTCATTTGATACGTCTTCAGAAGATGAAATCAAAAAATTTTAACTAACATAGTTTTCAAATTTTAAGACCCTTGTTTTACTTTTTCGTTTATTTTTTTGAGTATAACATTTTTATTTATGCTTATGATTGTTCTTATCTAAACCTTAACAAAGCCATGCATATAAATTCAACATTCAATATTATGAATATGGTTCCATTTCTTGTATACTGTTTCCTTCTGAGTTTGTTTTAGTGTCTTATAATCACAAAATTTACTTTTATATTTCATTCTTTCAGGTCTACCAACAGTACAGTCAGATTTCGAGTGTATCTTCAAAACCTCATGTATGAATTAATCAAAGAAAGTCCTTCTTATAGTGTACGTAATTAATTCCTTAGATAAATAATCATTTTATTTAGCAAGTAATATATATATATATATATATATATATATATATATATATATATATATATATATATAGATATATATATATATATATATATATATATATATATATATATATATATATATATATATATATATATATATATATATATATATATATATATATATATATATATATATATATATATATATATATATATATATATATATATATATATATATATATATATATATATATATATATATATATATATATATATATATATATATATATATATATATATATATATATATATATATATATATATATATATATATATATATATATATATATATATATATATATATATATATATATATATATATATATATATATATATATATATATATATATATATATATATATATATATATATATATATATATATATATATATATATATATATATATATATAACAGATAAATGGTTCTGAAGAAAGCAAGTTTTCTCTTTATTTATTATGAAATTATTAATTAATTAAAAAATATATATTGATTAATTATTGAACTCTTTCCTAAAATCGCTTTTCCTTGTTTGTTTTTGATACTGTGATGATTTAAAAGTAGCTTTCATTTTCAAAGCATCATCTTTTTAAGCAATTTACTAAATGTTAAATTTAAATTAATTGTGTATGACTAGCTAATTCTTATCGTTATTGTTCAGAGAAATATCAAATGCTAAATTTAGATAAATAAAGATAACGGGTTGCTTCATAATTTTAATATTGTCTAGAGTTTCATGTAAAAGGTAAAATGATTATTTTATTTAAATATTTATCAAAAGATTAACGAACTTCAAATATAGAGTCAGTTTAAATATATTATCAAAAACGCACTGTAAGAATTATCATATTTTCTATAAATCAAGAAAAGGGTTTTAATTCTTAAGCGAACATATTTGATATACATCACTCGTATATATCGCCTACAACGTAAAGAAAATAGGGCAAAGGAAAATACATTTCATTCAACTTTATGATTCTTTCAGTGATGAAAGTTTCTAAAAAAATAAATTTGGTTTGACAATTTGGACATGACATTTATAAAGAAATAACTCAAATTAACTTCTTAAAAGACTTGCGCTTGAAATCAAAGTTTAATTTTCAAAAAGAAAAATTCATGAATTATTATTATATTATTATTATTATTATTATTATTATTATTATTATTATTATTATTATTATTATTATTATTATTATTATTATTATTATTATTATTATTATTATTATTATTATTATTATTATTATTATTATTATTATTATTATTATTATTATTATTATTATTATTATTATTATTATTATTATTATTATTATTATTATTATTATTATTATTATTATTATTATTATTATTATTATTATTATTATTATTATTATTATTATTATTATTATTATTATTTTCATTAAACAGTTTGATACATTGATCTCGAACCTGGGAGGGAATTTAGGTCTTTTTGTGGGAATGTCAATCGTGTCGATGGTGGAACTTGTGGTTTTTATCATCGATTTAACATCACAATCATTGAAAAGGAAAGAAAAAGTTCAAGAACAAAAAAATCAGGAAAATCGAGGAAAATGGACACCAGTTTATGTAATCCCTCAATCTGTTTATAAAGGTAATCAAAATCTACCTTAGTGATGCTGATAATAATAATAATAATGATAATAATAATAATAATAATAATAATAATAATAATAATAATAATAATAATAATAATAATAATAATAATAATAATAATAATAATAATAATAATAATTATAATAATATTAAAAATAATAATTATAAGTAATAATTTTTGAAAAAATATCTAAATTTACTACTACTACTGCTACTACTACTACTACTACTACTAATAATAATAATAATAATAATAATAATAATAATAATAATAATAATAATA
>SEYY01008312.1:2500-15000 GCA_009176605.1 Armadillidium nasatum | reverse complement strand
CCATACTCCAAATGATCATTTACATACATATTCCATTTGCTCGAACACCTTTTAATTTTCCAGGTAAATACCACCGTACCTTTTGGCCTTTTTCTAGGCATTGACAAATGATCCGAAGGCGTACCAACACACGTCATAACTTTTCCTTCATTTTATTATTAACTTTCAACCATACGGACTTATATATTAGACCCCATTACACTTTATCAATATCAAGAGTCGACATATTTAGCCTCAAAAGATGTTAAACTCCATATTTCATTATAGGCTAAATACCCTTTTTCCTGTTTTTACTAAATATTGAGCAGATTTCTCATGATAAAGATCGATTCCTCACCAGAACTCATCGTAATGCCTCCTTCATATATACATTTTATTTATTGATCATACTTTTGCTTGGACAATACAAACACTCATACTAAAATTTCTAACAACATCAAACATAAGAATACTCAAATTTCCCTATTCTAGTTAACATAAGAATACCCGGCTTTCAAATCTAGTTAACATATATACAGCATTTTCAATATGGAGTTTATACAGCCTAATAACTTATGCATTTACTTTTGAATGATACCAACATTCGATATAACTAGCTCGTAAAAACTTTGTATTTTCACACCTTCATCTATATTCATGCTATTCTTTAAAGAACTAACTTACACTAACATGCTTTAGATGCCAATATACTAACAAGCACTGATACCAAGGTTTCGAACCGAACCCTTACCAACATGAGCCATAACTTTTTCATTTTATTATTATTAATTTTACCCATATGAACTTATATATTAGACCCATAACACAATCCAGATCAAGAGCGGACATAGTTAGCCCCGAAAGATGGTAAACTCCATATTTCATTATATGCTAAATTCCCTTTAACATGCTTTTACTGAATAATTTGCCGATCTCATGATAAGGACCGAATCATTACCAGCAGTAATCGTAACCCAGCCTCCGTATATACATTTCATTCATTGAGCATACTTTTGCACGGACAATACAAACAGTCATACTAAGATTTCTAACAGAATCAAACATAAGAATACCCAAGTCCACCAATATCGAGGGTGGGAAAACGAATAATTTATTCATTTATCTTCGATTGGCCCCAATATTCAATAAAACTAGCTCATAAAAACTTTATATTTTCACACTTCAGCTATTTTCTTATGGTTTTTATACCCTATCTTGCTTAAGTTGCCAATATATCAACAACACAAACATTTATACCAAGGTTTTAGACAGCATCAAACATGGGAATTCGTGAATTTAGCAATCCTAGTCGACATACATGTAACGTTATCAATATCGAGGTTAAGCAAACTAATAACTCATTCATTTACTTTCGAATGATACCAATATTCAATATAACTAATTCGTAAAAACTTTGCGTTATTAAAACTCATTACGGCTGACCCATATCAAGAGCCGACATGCATATCACCGAAAGATAGTAAACTCCATAATCAGTACAAGTTAAATCTCCTTCATTCTATTTTCCCCTCATATTCTACTTATCTCTCCCGAGAAAGACCGAATCCTTACCAACACTCGTCATAATTTTACTTCATTTTATTATTATTATTAATTTTTACCCATATGAACATATATATTAAACCCCAGCACACACGATCCAAATCAAAAGCCGACATACTTAACACTGAAAAATGGTAAACTCCATATTTTTTCATATGCTTAATCCCCTTTAGCATGCTTTTACAGAATATTTTGCAGATCTAATGATAAAACCTGGATCCAGACCAGCACTAATAGTAACAGCCTCCATATATATACATTTCAAGCATTGGATATACTTTTACATGGACAATACAAAAGTCATACTAAGATTTCTAACAGCGTCAAACATAAGAATACCCAAATTTCCCAAATCTAGTTAACATGAGAATACCCGATTTTTCACATCTAATTTACATATATGCAGCATTATCAATAATGAGGCTATGCAGACTAATAACTTATACATTTACTTTCGAATGGTGCAAACGTTCAATATAACTAACCCGTAAAATCTTTGCATTTTCCAACTTCATCTATTTTCTTGAGAGTCTTCATAAACTAACTTGTTTCAGAGGCCTGAGTTTTAACCTGTTTTATATGCATTAACAATACATGTATTCATACTATAGTTTCAGACAGTAGCCGTACTAACATGTGCCATAACTTTTCCTTCATTTTATTATTATCATTAATTTTCAGCCCATATGAACTTATATATTAGATCCCATTACACTCGATCCAAATCAAGAACAGACATACTCACCACCGAAAGATAGTAAACTCCATATTTCTTCATAAGCTAATTACCCTTTATCCTGCTTTCCCTGAATATTTGAGTGATTTAGAGTGATAAAGACCGAATCCTCACCAACACTTGTCGTAACTCATCAACCATATATACATTTCATTTATTTAGCATACTTTTACTCAGGCAATACAAACACCCATATTAAGGTTTTCTATCAACATCAAACATAAGAATACCCCATTATATCAATATAACTAACTCGTAAAATATTTGCATTTTCACACTTCATCTACTCCCTTATGAGTCTTCAGAAACTAACATGCTCTAGAAGCCAATATACCGACATTACAAGTATTCATACTAAGGCTTCGGCCAACATCAAACATAGGAATTCTCAAATTTAACAATTCTAGTCTACATACACACAGCATCTTCAAAATTGAGGTTAAGCAAATTAATAACTTATTGATTGACTTTCGAATGATACCAACATTCAATATATCTATATCGTATAAACTTTTATATCTACCATACTTCGTCTATTTTCCTAACGTTTTACTCTTTTACAAATTATATTACACTGCTTAGAACTTCGAAATATTTATTTTACTAACATTTTTCATTTAAAATATTTAATTTTTCTTCTTTTATTTCATCAAACATCTTATATAACATGATGCAAACGCACATATCAACGTAAAGTATGTTCAGAGAACACAAACAATTAACGAAAACATAGATGCCCATACCCATTTTCATGCTTTCTAAATTATTTATAGGGTTTTAAATTATTCATCAAGCTACTTTTTCCCAAAATAGTCCAGCCTTTTTAATATTTCTTGGTGTTGCAAAATTTCTACTTTTGTCTTGGTTTTTGTTTATGTTATTTTAATATCAATATTATTCGTATATTTTTATTATTTTATTGCAATTATTATTATTATTATTTTAGTATTTTATATATAGTTAATGAATTTATATTTGTTTTGTATTTTAAATTAGAAAATTTTTAGAACTTAGATTGTACTGAAGACGGACTGCGTTAATGTTTGAAACGTTCACACTATAATAAATGATATGTGGAAACACTTGGTGTTGGCTTTAACCTTTTTAATTAGAATTCTAAATAAATTTTTCAGATTCCATATTGAGATCAAAAACGCTATCCTATCCCGCTCAATACGGATTTGAAATATATATATATATATATATATATATATATATATATATATATATATATATATATATATATATATATATATATATATATATATATATATATATATATATATATATATATATATATATTATATATTATATATAATAGAGCGGGATAGGATAGCGTTTTTGATCTCAATATGGAATCGGAAAAAATTTATTTTGATTATATATATATATATATATATATATATATATATATATATATATATATATATATATATATATATAATATATATATATATATATATATATATATTATATATATATATATAGGCCACAGTGTACTTTAGCATGTATACATATTTCAAAAAATACTAAAGGTACGTTAAAACGGATTATATTTTTGAAATCCTTGAAGAATTTTGAAAAAAGAAAATTGGATTAAAATAAAAAACTTTTAATAATTTTAATAACTACGTAATTTATATTTTTTAATTCGTTTCTCGACATCGTACGTCTGACAGAGTCTCTTTTTCTCTGGCAGCGTCTCTTTTTTTTCTGAGATTAATTTCGAGAATTTTGGAGTTACATACACATGAATATTTATAGAATAAATATTCATGTGGTACTTGTTCTAGTACATATGTTGGCAGCACATCGCGTCAACTCTCAGTTAGATGTGACGAGCACAGAGGTATTTCTCCCAGAACAGGTATGAATCTTTCATCTCCTTCCTACTCCAACATTAGATCCCACAGTCGCACTAATAACTACCCTATAGAACTATCCCATTTTTCCATCCTATCATATCACAAACCAACCAACCAACAGATTTAAAAATCTTAGAATCCATCCACATTTCCATTCTTAAACCTTCTCTCAATAGTGACAGTGGCCCTTTCAAACTACAACTTAATTGATTTTATTTTTTATTTGATTTTATTTATTTTTTATTTTTATTTGTTATTTTATTTTTGTTACTTGTGTCATGTTTGTTTTAATATTTCTATTCTTTCTACAGATGAGAGATTTTTTATTTGCTTAAAAACAATCAAAGCTGTTTCCTGATGATGGGATTAATATATTTCCCGAATCGTTGAAAAAGGAAAAAATAAGTTTTAACCTAATGTTTTCCTACAATTATTTTACTTACATATAATTAGTTTTAAATCAATTTTAACCAGTGATTAATAATAATTAGTTTTTGTGAATAAATAAGATAAATCTTAAACGAAAATTTTATTTGATCTCCGAAGAAAATGTTCGAGCTCTGGTGCTACTCTTCATTATTAAAACCAGATTTCCCAAGAATAGAAGCGTGTACGATATTATACCAAAAAGATACTGCCTAGATACGTTGAATCCCCTTCAAACAGTTGAAACTCTGAACAAGAAGCTTGGAAAACTGAAACTTGATCTCCAATATTTAAGAAAAGGCAAAGCATATCAAGTTCTTCCTAAGTTTATAAAATTTAAACTTTTCACTAAACGCCTTTACAACAGTGATCTCTACAAATACTTTCAATTTAAATTACTACTCAACGAAATCAACTTCAATAAGATGTCCGTCAAGCAAAAATTCATTTTAAAGAAATATCAACTAGAACTAAAAACTAAATTAAATTTTAGCGATTCTTTATTTTTAAATAATTTTATATCTGCTCACATCACCAAATATGTTGCTCATATTAAGCATGTTCACTCTTAAATTTAATAAACATTTCTAAATTTAAAGCCTAATCAAGTTATTGTCAACCAATCTAACAGAACCCTTTCCAAAAACGAAGAACGTCTATTGTCTCTAGGTCTTAACTTTCACCTCAATTTTAATATTAATTCTATTAACTACCGTCTCTCGTTCGAAAAGTTTCTTCATAACTTAAAAACTCCTCTTTCATATAACGTTAATTTTAATACTATTCAATCTAAATTAAACCACATTGCACAAAAATATTATTGGAATTGTAAACCCCACAAAGTATTTTCTTATCTCATATCAAAAACCGACTTCCCTATTTTAAAGTCCTTAAAATGGACTCTTCTATTATCATATGCAAACCAGACAAAGGCAGAAATGTCGTTGTTATGAATAAAACAGATTACATTAATAAAATTAACACGATCCTGACCGATTCTACTAAGTTTAAAACTATAGCTAAAGACCCACTTAAATTATCATTAAATTTAGAAGATAAAATCAACCGTTTCCTTCGAAAATTTCTCAATAACAACACTTTAAAAAAATCCGATTACGATACTTGTTATTCCAGAGGTTCTTCCCCTGGTACATTATACGGTCTCCCCAAAATTCATAAGCCAAACTGCCCTATCAGACCGATCCTTGCAGCATATAATACTCACAATTACAACCTTGCCAAATTTCTGGTACCTTTTTTAACTCCTTTTAGCTCTAACGAATACTCCATCCAAAACTCATACACTTTCAAATCCTGGTTAAACTCCATCGACAATTTACACAATTTTTACATGATCAGCTTCGACATCCAATCCCTTTACACCAATATCCCCACCTCCGAAGCCATCAACATTATACTCGATGACATTTTTCGTTCTCAAAGCACCTTCATGAACTTTTCTAAATCCGAATTTAAAGAACTTTTAAATCTGGCAACCTCCGATACGTACTTCTTTTTCAACCAACAACTTTACCTACAATCTAATTCCCTGGCCATGGGCTCCCCCCTTAGCGCCATCTTAGCTAATTCTTATCTAAAATATCATGAATCCATCTGGCTAAATAACACCCCTCTTAATTTTAAACCTATCCACTATAAAAGATATATGGACGATACTTTTCTATTATTCACCAATAAACACCAAACCACTCCTTTCTTAAATTTCCTTAACAATCAACTACCCAACATCAAATTTACTAAAGAAGAAGAAGTTAATAATGCCCTCCCATTTCTCGATATGCTTATTACAAAAACCTCAACAAATCATAATATAAATATTTACCGTAAACCTACTTTCTCAAATTTGTCCCTTAACTATTTTAGCCACGTCCCCTTTCGCTACAAATGCAACAGCATTAAAACTTTAATTCATAGTGCTTATCACCTTACTTCCAGTTACATAGAACTACAAAAAGAATTCTCCTTTTTAATCAAACACTTCAATGCCAATCTATTCTCTTCCTCCATTATTTATTCTTTAATCAAAAAATTTATTAATAAATCTTTTGCTGATACAACTATTTTAACCGCACCGAAACAACTTTTTTATATCAAACTCCCATTCCACAACCACCAATATATCAAATTAAAAAATGATCTCAACATACACAATAGCTTCCCTCAATTAGACTTCACTTTTGTTTTCATCCCGAACCTCTCTATAGGTTCTTTTCTATCACATAAAGAACCGCTACCCACACTTTTCCGCTCGTCCATCATCTATAAATATTCATGTGGTACTTGTTCTAGTACCTATGTTGGCAGCACATCGCGTCAACTCTCAGTTAGATGTGACGAGCACAGAGGTATTTCTCCCAGAACAGGTATGAATCTTTCATCTCCTTCCTACTCCAACATTAGGTCCCACAGTCGCACTAATAACCAACATATAGAACCATCCCATTTTTTCATCCTATCACAAACCAACCAACCAACAGATTTAAAAATCTTAGAATCCATCCACATTTCCATTCTTAAACCTTCTCTCAATAGTGACAGTGGCCCTTTGAAACTACAACTTAATTGATTTAATATTTTATTTGATTTTATTTATTTTTTATTTTTATTTGTTATTTTATTTTAGTTACTTGTCATGTTTGTTTTAATATTTCTGTTCTTTCTACAGATGAGAGATTTTTTATTTGTTTAAAAACAATCAAAACTGTTTCCTGATTGATGGGATTAATATATTTCCCGAAACGTTGAAAAAGAAAAAAAATAAGTTTTAACCTAATGTTTTCCTACAATTATTTTACTTACATAGAATTAGTTTTAAATCAATTTTAACTAGTGATTAATAATAGAATTTTTTTGTGAATAAATAAAAAGACAAATCTTAAAACCGAAAATTTTATTTTATCTCCGAAGAAAGTGTTCCGAGCTCTGGTGCTACTCTTCATATATATATATATATATATATATATATATATATATATATATATATATATATATATATATATATATATATATATATATATATATATATATATATATATTTTTTTTTTTTTTTAATTTTATATCACCTCTGGTGGGCAAAGGCCAGAGGTCTACTAAAGTTCCACCAAAGTTAGGGGGGAAGACGGAATCATAGTCAAATCAAAGGCCGACGTGAACTAATTCATGACGTTTGAAGGTGTGTAAGTCATAGGAAGTTGGGAAATAGAAGGGAGTGTGTTCCAGACTTTATCAGTAGAGTACATGTAGGACAGAGCATAGTGGTTAAGTCTGGGGTCAGAGAGTTGGACAGAGAAAGGATGAGACTGTGTAGAAAGTCTAGTCGCACGAGCCCTTCTCAGTGGAGGAGGTATGCGACGAGAGAGTTTAGAAGAGCAGTGTCCATTGTAATAGCGATAGTATAGAGAGAGTGACGCAACAATTCGACGGGCTAAAAGAGACTGGAGAGAATTTATGAGAGTAGGAGAGTTGATAAGACGAAAAGCCCTAGACTCCACCTTCTCAAGAAGAACTGTATGAGTGGAACCTACCCAGATGTGTGATGCATACTCCATACAGGGGCGAACAACGCCTCTATACAGAGAAAGTAACTGGGGTGGATTGAAGAAAAACTGAAGGCGCTTCAGAACACTTAACCTCTTAGAAGCTTGTTTAGAAAGAGAGGTAATGTGATCTTTCCAAGAAATATCACGAGTAAAAGAAACAGCAAGAATATTAAGAACAGATGAAGGTCTGAGTTGAGTGGTTTCGAAGAAGATATAGTTGTGTGGAAAATTGTGTCGAGTAGAAAGATGGAGGAATTGAGTTTTTGAGGCATTGAAAACAACCATGTTCTCTCTCCCCCAATTTGAAATACGAGAAAGATCAGAGGTCAGCTGCTCCAAGGCAACCTTCCTTGCGTCTAGTAACTGTTGTTGAGAAGGGCGCCTTTCAAATTGGAAAGAGTAATGAAGGGTGGAGTCATCGGCATAGGAGTGGATAGGAGATGAAGTAACGGAGAGAAGGTCATTAATGAAAAGTAGAAAAAGTGCTGGGGATAGGACAGATCCTTGAGGAACACCACATATATATATATATATATATATATATATATATATATATATATATATATATATATATATATATATATATATATATATATATATATATATATATATATATATATATATATATATATATATATATATATATATATATATATATATATTATATAAATTTGTTTAATAAGAAGAATAATATTGACCAAAGTTAAATAAAAAACAAAAATTTTATTTTTCGTTATAAATTTTCAGTATTTTTTTGAAAGTATATTAAAAGAAATTCAATAAAAAAATTTTTTTGTGAAGCAACACATTTTTCGACACAACGTATTTTCTGCAGTAAAATGGAAAATTAAGTATTAAAAGAAAAAAGAATTAAGTTAGAAGTACAGTAACTTCTGGTCAATAAAGAATGATTATTTCGTCGCATTCGAGTCAAATGAATAAATTTTTGCATGGTTCTAAAGGCTGCAACCCTTTTCAACTAGGTTTTCTTCCCAAGTACAATTGCAGGAATGTTAAAACTTTCGGCAATCGACACCTTCTTGTTGGGATATTTATGTATATATAATATATATATATATATATATATATATATATATATATATATATATATATATATATATATATATATATATATATATATATATATATATATATATATATATATATATATGGGCTGAGAAGGTAAGGTGGGAAACTGACGTGATGGGGGTGGAGATAGAATGTGTATGAGTAAAAGAACTATGGAAGAGGTGAAGGTAGCTCTGACGCCCATGCTGTTATACGGAATTAAAAGATCATGAATATATAAACGAGAGAGGAAAATATAATACATAGGTAGAAAATAAACTTACTAAGAGTGTGGCAGAAAAGACCAGAATGCATAGAGTAAGAAACGACAGAATCGGAGAGTGTACCGCTAAATAAATTAGATGCAACAAAGTTTAGATGGCAGGAAATGTGGAAAGAATGCAAGAGGAGAGAACGGCTAGAAGAAGGTGAAGCGAAGGCCGAAGGGCACTACACTAGGAACCGATGTTGGCCCCAGTGACAGACTAACGGACCTACTACTCTTGGAGTGGATATATATATATATATATATATATATATATATATATATATATATATATATATATATATATATATATATATATATATATATATATATATATATATATATATATATATATATATATATATATATATATATATATATATATATATATATATATATATATAATATATATATATATATATATATATATATATATAATATATAAATATACTATTGAAAATTAGGGGAATGTCTTCCCTAATCCTCACAAGGAGCAGTGCAAAATATAAAATATTCTTTTACGTCGTACACCGCGAAATATAAATAATAATAATAATAATAATAATAATAATATAAAATATAATAATAATAATAATAATAATAATAATAATAATAAAAATATTAATAATATAATAATAATAATAAAAAATATTAATAATAAAATAATAAAAAAGATAATAATGATAACAGTAATAGTCTCAAAATGGCCGTACACCTCGAAGGAACTTTAGCAGAAACTGATCTTAATGTATAAGTTTCAGTTACTGTGTTTTGACGATTTATTTAGTTGGAGAAAATTTCCTTCTCTGTCACTGATCGAAGAATGTTCCCTCGTATGTGTACGTCCAAGCTTTTATAATAATTGAGAGACGATGTTAACGATGTTAAAGTAACCTTTTAGTTATTGACGAATTCGATCTTGTGCTTTCCTCAGAGGAAGACTATTAAGACTCAATCTTTAGAAGATAAATTATTTACTTTTTAGCAACAAGATGAAATATAACGATTCACAAATACACAGAATTAACGAAATATAAATTTTATCGTATGGGAGAGAATATGTTTATTCTTCCGAATTTGCATAAGAAGTGTGTACTTGCTTTTTCTCTCTTTGATGAAAATGAGCTTTTGATTCAATTAATTTAATATAAGAATACATACATTACTACACAGAGGAAAATATACAACATAAATAGGACAAAGCAATGGTGCACGAAGGTTATAACAAATGTTGAAAATGAGCACCCCCAGCGGCAATACAAGCCTCTATTCTGCGACGCATTGATTGGTGGACACGTTCAAATATACCGTGTGTGTGCTGAATTGTGTCACAACATTCGATTATGCGAGCCCTTAATTCTTCGGAACTTTCAAATGTTGTTCCATGAACCAAATGTTTCAGGTGCCCCCCCAAGAAGAAATCCAGTGCATTTAGGTCTGGAGACCGTGGAGGCCAAGGTTCTGTACCTCCCCTACCTATCCAACGGCGTGGATATACAGTGTTCAAATAGTTACGGGCAACTGAACAAAACTGAGCCGGAGCGCCGTCGTTCATGAAATACATTTTCGATCTTGATTGCAATGGGACGTCTTCCAGGAGTGTAGGCATGTCATGTTCAAGAAAGTGGCGATACACATCTCCAGTAAGCCTCGCTGGTAAAAAGAATGGACCTATAAAATGGTCGCCAACAATTCCGACCCAAACATTCAATGAAAACTGGTGCTGATGGCGGCTTTCAACTATTGCATGTGGGTTCTCATCCGCCCATATGTGATTGTTGTGGAAGTTCGATATGGCGTCTCTGGAAAAATTTGCCTCATCGGTGAAGAATACTTCTGCTTAGTGGTGAAGGTTGTGTGCAATTTTCTGTTGCATCCATCGACACAAAGCTACTCTAGAAGGAAAATCAGTTGGTAAAAGTGCCTGCACACGTTGGATGTGATAAGGGTACAGAAGTTGATTTTTTAATACTCTGAAAACTGTCGAATGACTTACACGCAGTGTTGCAGCAATCTTTCTGGTACTTGTTGTAGGACTGTCCTCAAGTTCTTAGAGAACCTGTTCTTCGACATCTGGAATTGATACTGTGCGAGGGCGCCCGTTTCCATTAGTAGGTTTTTTAAATTTCTTGTTTCTCCAAGACGTTGATGGAGACGTGCAAACATAGTATGATGCGTTATAACACGATTAGGGTACATTTCTTCATAGAGACGCATGACTGCTAATGAATTACCGTTCGCACGACCGTAAACAAAATGCATATCGCACATTTCACTATTTGTGTAATTCATTTTAAAAGTATGAGAACCAATTGATCACAACACTTGACGCGACAAGGACTAGTTTATGTATAAATGAAGCGACATACGCAACTAGTAAATAAAAGGTAGGTTACCCTTCACACGGTATACTATTTTTGCTTATTATTGAAGGTTGTGATGTGGCACGGGACGGACAATGGAATATATCGGGTATGTCAAACATACGTTTCCTCACCTTGTCTCTTGGAAACGGGACGCTTTCGGTTAAAGGTTTATTGACAAAAAAGTATCTTACATTTCTGCAAGGAAATCATACTGGATTTTTTCGCAATATTAATGATACACCTATATATATATATATATATATATATATATATATATATAATATATATATATATATATATATATATATATATATATATATATATATATATATATATATATATATATATATATATATATATAATTGTAAATAGAGCTAAACAAATTAGAGGATAAAGAAATCCTCTAATTTGTTTAGCTCTATTTACAATTATACAAAATGATTCCACGGTTTAAAAAAGTGGCAATTAAAATATATATATATATATATATATATATATATATATTATATATATATATATATATATATATATATAATATATATATATATATAATATAATATATATATAATATATATATAAATAAAAAATCAGAATTTAGATATTTCATAAAGGTCACTCAATGTACGTGTGAAAATATATCCTGATGTGAGGATTTTTACAGAATCAATAAAA